>VUJU01005031.1:0-15575 GCA_009835225.1 Aphis craccivora
AAGATTTTTAAGAGAATATAATGAGAATATTTGAAGGTTTTTTTAGAGAATATTAGCATCATATTTAAGGTATTTTAAAAGAATATAAATCCGGTCTTTACTTATAAATTATAATATTAACAATTAACTTGTTGACAGTAAATTATTGTGTTAAAATAAAATTGTTTATCGAAGATAATTTAGAATCTAAAAATTATTTTAGTTTAGCTATGTATTTTGAACTAAGGAGTCAAAAAAACACTATTTTCTATTTTATCATCATGCAAGCGAAGTTATGATATAACCTCATTTTTTTAATACTTATGTTATGGTCATTTCTGAAAATCAAATAACTACGATAAACACACACACACACACACACACACACATATAATAAATCTATTAAATCAGACATGATTCGATAATTTATTGATCGCTTACTTTTGGTATGGTTTTAGCAGGTTTGAGGTGTATACCGCCCACGTAGACAACGTTGGGCGTAAGTGGTTTTGAAGACTCCGTGACGTGATGACTATTCTGAAAAATAATGGATGGATTGACGGTCTGAGCCAAATCATACGGCCTACCATATGTTAATCGGGTGACTATCTGGTCGTACTTGGTCTTGATCATGCTATACGTCAATAACGCCGTGTTGGTGAACCTCTGGACAAACGTGACGGGCACGGCGTGGTTGGCCAATAAGTTGGACACTAAAGCCGGATTAGACAAATGACCCGTAAAAAGCCTTTCGTTGTATGACACCAACGGTGACGGGATCGAGTAGATTACTGGAATTCCAAGCGTGTCGGCTATGTAAGAAACGCAATCGAAACTTAATGGTTCGACTATGAGCAAATCATACTTGGCACGTGTCCTAGAAGCTAATATTTCAATCATCTCCCGATTACCGTGGATTATGGAGCTACCGATTCGAAAGATTTTGCTAATGAGGTTGATCAACGCAATCGGGTCGCCAAAATTTTTTATCGTCTGCATCACATCTAGGTCGAGTATCACTGGAAAGTCACGGGACATATCTATCTCTGTGTAGTTTTCCCGGTTGCCGTCCGGAAACGGCGTGAAAACGGTCACGGTGTGTCCGGCGTCCGTCAACGATCTAAGCACCGAGCTCATAAAGTTCCAGTGACTCTTACCCGGCACCGTTTCGACGGCCAGTATTCTGGCGGCATCCGAGACCGGAATCGTCCGCAAGTCGATCGACAACCACAACAGCAACGACAGCGAGACCGTGGTCGACATTTGCATCGCCGCCATCGATGTTTTATTTTTATTTTTGTAGGTATTACGGAAAACGGTATACAGCTCGATTTAGTTACTCGTGGTTACAATATGTGCTCATAAGGGTAGCTATAAATTTGTATGTGTTGTATTAGTCATTTCTATTGGTCACTACCGTGCGTTCGTGCGTGTACTATGCAAGTGCGTACGCGTCCGACCAGCACTGCACGTGAACTGCAACAATCGGCATACGACCTTTGTTAATTATATAACACAATTGGCGGGAACCAATATTGATATTACAATGTACAACTGTACTTATATATTTTTTTTTCTGTACTCCCATACCTACTGCATACTTTGAATACGTTTTTAAAATAACAATGAAAAATTGCGAGTCGCAATATCATGTGTATTGTATCATATATTTCCTAAGCTTTTTTCCTTATAATATATTAAAGACAATCGCACCTACGCATGTTCTAGTTGTAAAATTAAATCGCATAAAATTCCCAATGATCGCCTTGTTTATAATTATAGTATTTAATGTGATTAATGATTATTGTTTAATATTAAATCGGTTTTTAGATTTTCGCTTTTTTTTTTTTTTTGTTTTTTTTTTTGTTTTAAAATCTTAAAATACTATGTTTACTTATACAATTTCATTACCATTAAGAAATTTAATATATAAGCTTGAAAGATATAAAAAGTTCTGAAATTATTGTTAAGATATTATTACAGTGTCTTACGATCGTGTTGTGATGCGTGTTATGAATAACTTGTTAATTTATACTATATGTATTAACTTTAATAATACTACCTATTATATATTATACTAAGTCCATAGGCAAGAAGGAATAATTTTTTTTTTCGTGACGTGGTCTCTGTCATAATATACACTCTAGAACTCTACTTTAATAGTACCTACCTAAGTACTTAATATAATACACACTTTTATTTTTATTAGCGGAAATCCATATACAAGACCTTGAATTTGTCCCCTTCTCCGATTATAAGTATACCAATTAGTAATTTATACAGTAGTAATGGTAAAAGTAATAGTGTAATTATAAATCATTTGCATCATTGTGTAATTCTTATAAACACTACACAATTATTATTTAAATATAAAGTTCAGATATCATACAACTTTTGACTATTATCACTCAGTTTTAGCTTTATCATTTTTAAAAATGTACTTACAAATACATTTTAAAACCTTATAGACTAAAAATGTGACTAAGAAAACAAAAGTTAAAGCAACAATCAACACGTCCAATAGTAAGTATTGATACCACGTCAATTTTAGAGCGTGTGATTTCAAATGTGGCGCACCTTTGTGACGGATTACATATTCCGTCCAATAAACGACCGACTGTTGAGGAGTCATCGGTCGATCTTTGAATCGGATGGAAGCTATTTTAGCATTTTTCGCATAACTATAAACAGCATGAAACACATAAAATATAAATATATAACAAATAATACTATTGAACTCTAGTTATAAAAATCATATAACGTATTATTCCTAAATAATATCATCGGAGACTTACATTTCGTCGTTGATAAGTTTTGAAATGGCATTTGATAACTTTTCTTTTGACGTCGATAACAGGTCCATGGATATTGCCATTCCAGCGAGCACCAAATGTTCAACATTTCTCGGTTGATCGTAAAACACAGGGATTCCCAGTACCGGAACACCAGCGTCCACTGCTTCGTACACTCCAGACATACCCCCATGACTAATAAACAGTTTCACTTTGGGATGCACTGTAAAAAATATAATTGTATCTATTATTTACTTTTCCCTAAAAAAATGTGCGATGACTTACCTATCATAAATCATACATACATAGTATTTCTCGCTGAGGAAACCATTTTTTTGTCATTACATTTTTCGGTTTGTCCTTCATTTCGCCTTCGTATTTCCACAAAATTCTCTGAGGAACATCAGCCAACGCTTCTTTAAATGCCTTTTCAATATGTTCTGGAAAAGATGAGACTTTAATCGTGGAACCAAATGTGAAGAAAATCACTCCGTGCGGTGAGTCTTCGATGAAATCTAATATATCCTTTTACAAAAATAATAAAATAACTTTTTAAATTATATTTTACGCATTATTATTTCATATTCCAGTTAATTAAAATACTTAATAAAAATACGATTTTTAATACAATAAAATCATTTTTATTCTTTCAAAAATGCATACATTTCGAAATTAATAAATTATGCATTGACAAGTTTTACATTTTCCTTTTTCTGTTCTTTCGCGTATAATATTGTATCATATACAGGGTGATTTTTTTATCGTTGAAGACTTTATATACAAAGAGTTCAACAATAAAAAAATCACTCTGTATATTTAATAAAAATGAAATATTTTTCTTGAAAACTTATTCAAGTACAATTGTCAATTAAGAATTGTAAACAACAATCTCAGATTTATTATCAATATTTGTCTTATATGTAATTTAAGAATTTAAAATTATGTACTTTCGTAGTTTAGTGAGTGCAGCGGTCAAAACGCAAAAAATGTTATATTTTGACATGTTAATAACTGGTGATTATAGCATTTACATACCTATTTTACTTTTGAATCATACACATTACAGACCATATTATTAACATATTTAATATGATGTAGAATCAAATGAATCATTTATATTAAATTTAAATGTGCGTTTTCTAATACTTTTTTGGACTTTGAAGTGTTCTTATTTTTGAACTTAATTAATTATTTAAGTAAAATTATTTTAATCTATATAGCACTTGCTTATTGTTAATTGTTTGTATTTTATTTCACTTTTATATTCTTAAGTAGGTATTAGATTATCAAAACATTTTTAAGAACGCTATAACCTATTATTAGAAATATTTATTTATTGTGAATTAATATTACTACATATATATATATAATTAGGTATTTAATAATAAAATTCACAGTTATTAAATCGAAATTTTAAATTATTGATAATGTAACGATAAATTTAATTAATGTAATCATTTTCGAATGGCTAAATCTGATACTTTGCGAGTAACATAATATTAAAAATTGTATAATATAATTTACAATGGTCAACGACTTTCGTTCTAATATATTGTATAGTGATTACAAATTAATATACGTAATTATGTTTTAAATATAACTACCATTACATTTCTATTGTTTCTGATTAATTAATTTTATCTCACTTTACTTAATCTTATATTATATTTATCTAAAATACTATAATACTAGTATTGTAAATTGTAATCATAATCCCAACCTCGATAGTTGATATTCTTGTTGATGTTACGATTTATTCTGTGGTTTTATGTATCATATCTTATAACATTTAACAATTAATTTTTTGACGGTAAATTATTATGTTAATATAATATTTTTTATCGAAGTTAATTTAAAAGTAAACATTATTTTGGTTTAGCCATGTATTTTAAACTAAGGAGTAAAAAAAACACCATTTACTATTTATAGAAGCGCGGTTATGATCTAATCTTTTTTTTTTAATACTTAGATTATGTTCATCATTTCTGAAAATCAAACAACTACGGTATATACACACACACATAATAAATCTGGTAAATCGGACGTGATTCGATAATTTAATGATCGCTTACTTTCGGTATGGTTTTAGCGGGTTTGAGGTGTATACCACCCACGTAGACAACGTTGGGCGTTAGCGGTTTTGAAGATTCGGTAACGTAATGACTATTCTGGAAGATAATGGATGGGCTGACGGTCGGAGCCAAATCATACGGCCTCGTGTCCGTAAATCGGGTAACTATTTGGTTGTACTTGGTTTTGACCATGCTATACGTCAACAGCACCGTGTTGGTGAACCTCTGGACAAACGTGGTAGGCACGGCGTGGTTGGCCAACATATTGGACACTAAAGCTGGGTTGGACAAATGACCCGTAAATAGCCTTTCATTGAATGACACCAACGGTGACGGGATCGAGTAGATTACAGGAACACCAAGCGTATCGGCTATGTAAGAAACGCAATCGAAACTTAATGGCTCGACTATGAGCAAATCATACTTGGCACGTGTCCTAGAAGCTAATATTTCGGTCATCTCCCGATTACCGTGGATTATGGAGCTGTAGATTCGAATGTTTTTACTAATGAGGTTGATCAACGCAAACGGGTCGCCGATATGTTTTATCGTCTGCATCACATCTAAGTCGAGTTTCATTGGAAAGTCGCGGGACGTATCTATCTCTGTGTAGTTTTCCCGGTTGCCGTCCGGAAACGGCGTGAAAACGGTCACGGTGTGTCCGGCGTCCGTCAACGATCTGAGCACCGAGCTCATGAAGTTCCAGTGACTCTTACCCGCCACCGTTTCAACGGCCAGTATTCTGGCGGCCTCCGAGACCGGAATCGTCCGCAAGTCGATCGACAACCACAACAGCAACGACAGCGAGACCGTGGTCGACATTTGCATCGCCGCCATCGATGTTTTATTTTATTTCTGTAGGTATTATGGAAAACGGTATACGGCTCGGTTTAGTTACTCGTGGTTACAATATTTGCTCATAAGGGTAGCTATAAATGTGTATGTGTTGTATTAGTCATTTCTATTGGTCACTACCGTGGGTTTGTGCGTGTACTATGCAAGTGCGTACGCGTCCGACCAGCACTGCACGTGAACTGCAGCAATCGGCATACGACCTTTGTTAATAATATAACTCAATTGGGGGGAAATAAATACAATTTACAATTGTATTTATATATTTTTAAATAAAATTATTATTTTCCTGTACTCGCATACCTACTTGCATACTTTGAATACGTATTTAAAATAATAATGAAAAATTGCGTGTTTAGATATTAACATGGTTATATTATATTTTTGAGTATAAAAAAATTATCGTACGATTGTATGAGTGTACTAGTTTTAAAATTAAATTGCATAAAATCTCCAATAATCGCTTTGTTTATTATTATAGTATTTAATGTGTTTATGCTTTAATATTAAATCAGTTTTTAGATATTCGCTTTTTTTTCTTCTGTGCTGCACTCCGTGTTTTATTTTAAAATCTTAAAATATTATGTTTACTTACCTATATGGCGACTAGGAAATTCAAAATATTAACTTGAAAGATGTAAAATGTTCTATGAATTATTATCTTGATATTATTAACGTGTCTTACGATCGTGTTGCGATGCCAAGTGTTATGAATAACTTGTTAATAACGTATTTTATACTATAATAGGTATTTATTTTATAACACCTATTAATTATTATATATTATACTAAGTCTATAGGTAGTCATGGCGGACCAATTTTTATAAAACTAAGCAGTACACTATATCAGTAGGTATACGCACTTACTATACTAATTAGTAATTTATACAGTAATAATAGTAAAAAGTAATAGTGATAATAATTATAAAACCTTTATATCATTACGTAATTATGTAGTTCTTATAAGCACTACACGTTTTTTATTTAAATACAAAGTTCAGATATCATAACAACTGTTATATACAATGTTGTAGAATCAAATAAAATAATGATTTTTATTTAATTTAAATTTAAATATTCTAATAGATTTGAAACATTGAGATATTCTCAACATTGAACTTAATTAATTGTTAAGTAAAATTGTTTAATCTATAGAGTACTGGTTATTGTAAATTGTTTATAATTTAGTTCACTTCTCTAAAGTAGGTATTAGATTATAAAACCATTTTTAAAATTCCTACCAAAGTAAAATAAATTTATATTAATTTTTTTTTTATGAATTAATATTTTTTTTATAGAATATTATTTAGTAATAGAATTCAATTATAAAATCATATTTTTTTAATATTGATAATATTGATAATGCAATATAAAAATATAATGACAAATCAAGTAAATATAACCATTTTCGAACGTCTAAATCTAATATCTCGCACAATATCATACATCTTATAATGTTATTTGCAATAGTCAACAACTTCTCGTTCTAATAATTTTATTGTGTACAGTTATTAGTGTTATTACGTATTAATGATTATGTTTTACGAACACCTGGCATTATATTTGATATGATAAAGAAATTAGAACTCACTTTACTAATAATATATGTTTATCTAATAGTGATACTGACATACTGTGTTAATCATGTTTCAACCTTGACATTTTAACCTATTGATGTTACGATTGTTGGTGTTCTATACCTAAATTATATTTTTACATTTAATTTATCGACAAAAAATTATTGTGGTAATATAATGTTTTTAATCAAAGTTAATTTTAGAATGTAAATATTATTTTGGTTTATCTGAATGTTTTGAATTTAAAAATTCAAAAAACACTAACTTCTATTTTATTATCAACATTCAACATGGTTATACTTATAATGTGAACTCTTTTATTTAAATAATTAGGTTTTGGTAATTTTTGGTAATAATTGGACCATAGATGCTTTTTAGGAATTAAATTTATTCGCTTACTTTCGGTATGGTTTTAGCGGGCTTCAGGTATATGCCTCTACCGTAGACGAATTCGGTCATCTCCCGGTTACCAAGGGTTATGGGACAATAGAATCGGGCGAGACTGGCTACGAGGTTGATCATCGCAAACTGGTCGCCGATCTCTTTTATCGTCTGCATCACATATAGGTCGACCTTGATTGGAAAGTCACGTAACGTATTCACCTCCATCTCCGTGTAGTTTTCCCGGTCAGAAACGGAGCGTAAACGGTCACGGGTAGTCTGGCATCTGTCAGCGATCTGAGCACCGAGCTCATAAAGTTCCATTGGCTCTTTCCCGCCACCGGTTAGACGGCCAGTATTTGTGCGGCCTCCGAGACCGGAATCATTTGCAAGTCGATCAATAAATACAACAGCTGAGAAACCGCGGTCGACATTTGAGATTTTTTTTTCCCGTAGGTATTACGGAAAACGGTATACGGCTCGGTTTAGTTACTCGCGGTTACATAATTTGGGTATAATGATATCAAAAATTTATTTATTTATCACCTCTATATGTCACTACCGTGCGTTCGTGCGTATATTATGAGGAAATAGGTGAGCGTCCGATCAGCTCCACGCGAGTACTGCAACAACCGACGGACGAGCTTAGTTACATAGTAGTATAACACATTTGGCGGGAACCGGTTATTGATATTATAACTGTATTTATATTTTATATTATATATTTTGTTTTTACATACCTTATACCTACTTGCGTACTTTAACTGGGCTTTTATAATGGTAACAAATTGGGTGTTTCATTATCATATAGGTACTTCTTAAGCGTTTTCACGTATTACTACGACAATAAAATTGTAATTTTTACATCACCCAAAACTAGAACGCCATATTGAAAAATTGATTTTTAATACAAAATGGTAATACAATTTCCGAAAGCTTTTTACTCCAGATTATTAACGTGTTTCTAAAAAGACTAGACTTTTTCGTTTAATATTCTGCTCTTTCAAACTACAAATTTCTTTAATTATTTATAATAATACTTCCTGAATTTGATTCCCAAAGTTGTCAAATTTTTTACTCTGAATTTCATCAAAACATTTAGGTTTTTAAATCATTCATAACAGAAAATATACAACATTCAGTTCAATGTTTTTTTTATTTTATTTGTTACTTAATTTAAAAATTTACAAATAAATTTTAAAAATAAAAACTTAATATGTTAAAATATATTTATTTATTTAACTAGGTATTTGATATTTTTCAATAGCATGATATTCCAACAAAATTTGAATATAATATTTTATTATTCCACAAATTACTTAGTTTTAACTTTTTGGCTTTGTTTATTTTTCAACGCGTATTTATAAATACGTTTTAATACTTTATAAGTAATAAACAAAACCAGTGAAGTAAAAACTAATATTACAGAAATCACGTCCAATAGAAAATATTGATACCACGCAAGGTTTAGACCGTGATATTTCAAATGAGGAGCCCCTTTATGACGAATGACATACTCAGTCCAATATACGACGGATTGTTGTGGTGTAATCGGTCGATCTTTGAATCGTTCAGAAGCGATTTTTGCATTTATCGAGTAACTAGAAAACACAAAAATGATTAATTGGATAATATTGTTATCATTATTGTTAAAACCAATAAGTTTTCAGAATGAAAACTTTCTTTACAAGAAAAAGTCTTAAATCTCGTAACTAAAAGGTAAAGATTGATTTTAAACAATTTGAAAATGTAATATAATGTTCTTCTTATGTAGTTCCAATAAATAGGCACGAATTTGTATCATAAGCAATTAAAATAAAACTTTCACCAAAATTCGTATGAACAATATTATTATAGATAATATCGATGTATGCATATTATGTGTTCAAATTTAATGATTGTATTCGTAATTTCTTAAAAGTCTACATATATTATTTTACTTTTAAAAAACAATAATATTTTCAATTTTTCAGTAAAAAATAATATAAACCTATAGTTTTATTATGGTAAAATAAACTACTCTAATGGAAAAATAAAAAAAATATATATTTAATATTTATCAAGATACTCTGACAGGCCGTCTTACTAAGAATCATTTTTCATGACCCATGATTTATCACTGCATACTTTTCATTGCTATACCTGCAGCTATAGAGTCACCTAGGTATTTTCGTCTGTTTTTTTTTTTATTTGAAAGATGATGACTACTCAGATGGGATTGGTCTCCGATTATAAAAACTATAACTCCAAATACTGTAACAAATATGTTTATAATATTTTATAATATTCAATATTTTGAAATATATTTGGTGCTGTTCATAAAATTTTACATAAATTTTACCCAATTCCTATTACATAAGATGTGATTGCTTTTTTTTTTTTAATGTAATTTTTATCGCTGAAAGGTTAATTTCATTTTTCATACCACCTAACTAAAACTGTAAGCTTTAATATTATTATATATAGGTTTATTTGAAACTCACTTTTCACTATTGATGATTTCCGATATTGCATTTAATAACGTTTCTTCAGTAATAGTCATCAGATCCAAGGCAATCGCCATTTTTGAGTTAACTAAATTGTCTATGTTTCTCGACTGGTCATAGAACAAAGGAAAACCGAGTACAGGGACACCACCGTCTACTGCTTCATACACTCCAGATAAACCACCATGGCTAATAAACAACTTGATTTTCGGGTGCACTATAATATATTTTTACAATATTATTAATATGTCGTTTATTTACTAGAAACTAATGTTTTATATTATATACGCAAGCGTACAAAGTATATCTCGTTGTGGGAACCATTTTTTTATCATCACGTTTTCTGGTTTTTCCTTCATTTCGCTTTCGTATTTCCACAAAACTCTCTGGGAAACGTTAGAAAATGCTTGTTTAAATGTTTTTTCGATATGTGCTGGTAGTGTCGTTAACTTAACAGTCGAACCAAATGTGAAATAAATCACACCATGTGGTGCTCCTTCGATGAACTCTAATATGTCCTGAAATGAAAAAAAAAAAACGGTTTAAAATAAAATCGCCAATGTAATCTAATTAATTTGGTTGTAAGTCAACTTTTAATGGAACCATCGATTGAATGAGATATATTGCTTACATCTGGTATTTTATTTTTAGGTTTCAAGTGAATTCCGCCTATCTCGACGACGTTAGGTAATACGGGCCTCGAAGCTTCGGTTATGTGATTAGTGTTCAGAAAGATTATCGACGGGTTGACTTTCGGTGACGATTGGTATCGCCTGGGATTGGTCATTTTCATAATCCAAATGTCGTACGTCGTCCTCAGCGTACTGTACGCCAACAAAGCGGTATTGGTAAACCTTTGGAAAAACGTCTTTGGCACGGCTTGTAGTGCCATAACATGCGATACGGTAGCTGGTTAGACACATGACCGGTGAGAGAGCGTTCGGCGACAGTTTTCATGGGTGATGGCATTGTAAATATGATTGGCAAGTTTAAAGCGTTTGCCAAGTACGACGTACAGTCTAGGTTCCGAGATTCCATAATGATCAGGTCAAACTTCCGGTCGGAATCACCACTGTTGCTGCCGTGTACGAGCTGGTCGAACTGTCGGTTTTTGTAGACCGCGTCGCAGCACATGCTGTCCAAGACTGTCAACACGTAGAAATAAGTGACTGGTCGGCCGAATATCTCCATCATCCGTTTAAGGTTCAAGTTTGTTTTTAATGGAAACTCTTTCGACATGTCCACTTCCGTGTAGTTTTCCCTATCTCCGTCGAGAAACGGCGTGAATACGGTAACACTGTGACCGGCATCCGTCAACGATCGGAGCACTCCTCTCATGAAGTTCCAGTGACTTTTGGCCCCTACAGTTTGTACTGCCAATATTCTGGCATTTTCAACCGGTGACACCCACTGGCAAGCAGCAATCATTAGGACCAGCGTCAAAACCGCGGACATGTACAAACCGCTTACCATCGTCGTGGTCGCTATGAGGTTTGCGTCGAATACTTAAGAAGATTCAGCTGATAACTATAATACACATACATACATTATTAGGTAAATTTTTGTCGAATTAATTTTTAAATTGTAATATTTTTTTAATTTTATATGATGGTCACTGTCGCGTCCGTTGTCTCCTTCTTAAAAACAAATAAATGTATAAACTAAATCGGGTTATAAATTCGACCATTCGACATCCCTATAATCGAGTTTTCTATTTATAATATTTTTCATTCGCATTATTAATTCGAACGACTAATGAATATTATATTATTATTACGTTCGGAGTAAAACATTGATCATATTGAGATAATTTATCGAATAATTAAAAAAAATAATAAGTACCTACATGTTTTTATTGATTACATCTGCTAAAAGAAATAGAAATTGATAATTTCAAAAATATCAAATAAGAATCAATTAAACATAAAAATGTTTTGAATTTGCCTACTACTGTATAATATAATACAAATAACGTTTTTACTTTGTAATTAGATAATAAGTCAGTTCACTTTAATTCTTTAATATTAAAAGTATCTCAATTTAATCTGAACCGCTAAACGCAACTGTGTTAGAAATTTAAAACTAACACTACAATAAATATCACGCAATACAATAAACATGTTTCATTAAAATAATAGTAATAAAATACGTGTTTACCCAAATCAAATGACTTTCTCGTTTATTTTGCAGCACTATAATTATTATTGAGTCTATATAATATAGACATTTTATTACCATCAATACCTATATAAATGTTGATTTGCACTACACGTCTAACACGAATTCCAGATTTACCGAAGCAAGCTTTGAAGTTTAATGACGTAATATAAATATTAAGTGATTATCATCAACATATTACTCGAGACAAATCGTACGGTCTCGGAACGGAAGTTTGTCAACCCTAATCGTCAAAATTATTTAGTTTTCAACAGTTGGGTGTGTTGGTGAACGTCAGACCATTACACATGTTTAAAATGCACGAAGGATCCGATAAGTATCCAGTAAAAGTGCACTCTACGAATTTAATCATGATGGGTGAGGTAATAATATGATACCTTAATAAGACTGTAACCAGAATCCATTTTTGTGTGTGTGTATGTGTGAGAGAGAATTTAGCTTTTACTTTAAAATACATTATTTTAAATTTTTTATAATTTATTACCTACTAACTTGTGAGTAATTACCGACTTCCGTAGAACAGTGTAAATAGATTCGTAGTAGAAATTGGTAATAGTGTAACGTCAATCTAAATAGTTTATAAAATTTAGTAATCAAATTAAATTTTTCAAATCCTCACAAAAATATTTTTGAATTACGACAAAACAACTAAAATTGTTAATCTTTGTTTAAATATCTGATTACTTCCAAATTTTAATTTAAAATATCTATAAAAAATGTGCATATATATCATTACAAAACACGGGAGAGAAACCTTTTGTTTAATTTTTGAATATTAGATATATAAACATTATAAACTAAATATTGTATACATTTTAATAACAAAAAAATTTGCACATTTTCATAATTTTTATTTATTTTGACTAAATATTAATGTCAAATTAAAATAATAACTTATATTAGATGGATATACCTATTGAATAAGCTAAAAATATTGACTATAATTTATAAATTATATACCTACGAATAATTCAAGGTATAAAGTATAATCATACTTTGTAAATAATTATTTTTTATAAAATGTATACAATAATAGATATTTTAGACATTTTGGACTCAACAGTTAATGTACCATTTTTTTAATGTAGTAATGATTTAAAAAAAATGTTTATGTAAAAATAAATATTTATATTACAGGTCTAATAAATAATTTCTTTTTTGAATTTTAATTAAATTGTAAAAATGTTCAAATAATATATAACTAATACTTTATCAATAAATCTCTCTGTAATCTTTATAACTGAATAATTTGAAATGTTCAGTGAGCTAGTATTTTACCAAAAATATTAGTTCGCGATTATATTAACACAGTTAATATTTTATTTACAGCTCACTAGTTAGTTTATGTATAAATTAATTGGATATCTAATGTATACATTATACACTGCATGTTCATATGGATAAGTTTTACATTACCCTGTTAATACGTTAACACCCAACATTGTAAAATCAATAAGTATCACTTGTCCGCTTAGAAGTCAGAATCAAAAACATACATTGTATTGTAAGTTATCGGCACGTCAAACACATCAGTCACCAAGTCCAGTAATGGGTTCGTGTACAATTGTAGCGTCCAATCGATCGTTTCAGCCGTAGTTGACTCACATTATTTCGTCGAGTTGTTAGTTCCCGTAAATTTAGTCGCAATATAATCTGTTTTACGGGCCAATAAAATCATGTAAACGAAAGTAGCCAGTTTGATAAAGTTCGATTACTTTGTTCATCGAGAAATAATCATTACCGTTTAGTTCCGTATAGTTTTTGTGGTCATTTTCCGGAAACCGCGGAATCCACTCACATCTTAATTCTTAAGAGATGCTTAGAAAACGTACGTGATTGTAAACGAACAATTTTAGTTGTACTACTCTATCCGTTTTAGGTCACACAGGTTTATCAGCTATTGTAAAATATTAATTACATTTACATTGGTTGATAACGGAATTAAAAACCAAGATATTGAACACACTCATCGATAGAGGTATAACAAACACATTATATGTAAGTAGTTCGTGTGCATATACAATTAAAATGAATAACTCAAAAGTGTTTGTAAAATAATACAAAAATAAATACTATATATTTTCCACTTCATGGGGAATATGTATGAATCGTATTAAATAAGTTTTCGGTTATTCACTATTATTTTGTAATTTAGGTATGTTTGGTTATACATTATATACCTAAGATTTTGTGTCAAATAAAAATTATATAGTACATAATATGTCGTAGTTTATTATAAAGAATAATACTAGCTATTTATAATTAACTGTAAAAGTAATAAAGAGTTAACATTATAATTAGTGATGATATTTAGCATTACCTAAAATTGGTTAAATATCTGTACCCAACCAAAACATACATAAATATACGATTAAAAGTAATTTTTATAATATTTTGTATTTAATAACAACACAGTCCAAATTCGGTATCATAATAATATAATAATTGTTTTATATTTGACTCAAAACTGAGAATATCTACAATATTGCCACAATATAACTTGTATCTATTTATTTAATCTCTGACCTAAAATGTATTTAATATATTTATTAAAATCTATCAATTTTCAAGTAATCGATTTTAGGATCAAAACTACACCAATCGGTACCTTTTCTGACTTAAAAAATAAACAGAATACACATCCAGTTTTTTTTTAATTTTATTCAAAAATTTACAAATAAATTTTAAGTTATATATTATATATACTATATTAGTTGATATACATTTATTTATTTAACTAGGTATTTGATTTACGAGTATTTAAATAGCATGAGTGCATGATATTCCAACAAAATTTGAATATAATATTTTAAAATTCCATAAATTACTTAGTTTTAACTTTTTGAATTTGTTTATTTTCCAACGCGTATTTATAAATACGTTTTAATACTTTATAAGTAATAAACAAAACCAGTGAAGTAAAAACTAATATTACAGAAATCACGTCCAATAGAAAATATTGATACCACGCAAGGTTTAGACCGTGATATTTCAAATGAGGCGCCCCTTTATGACGAATGACATACTCAGTCCAATATACGACGGATTGTTGTGGTGTAATCGGTCGATCATTGAATCGTTCAGAAGCGATTTTTGCATTTATCGAGTAACTAGAAAACACAAAAATGATTTATTGGATATAATTATTATCATTATTGTTAAAACCAATGAGTTTTCAGAAGGAAAATTTTCTTTACAGGAAAAAGTCTTATACCTCGTAAATTATAGTTAATGCTTGATTGTAAACAATTTGAAAAT
>VUJU01005032.1:0-15560 GCA_009835225.1 Aphis craccivora
TTTTTTTTGTGTCTGTGTACACGAGAACGTGTCGTAATAATGCATCAATTTCAAACTTTGGGAGTGGTTTCCGATAACAAAATGAATCCAATTGGTACTTTGGGTGGTCAAAAGTAAAAATTAAAAATATATATATATAGATCTAACTTTATGAGGTTAATTATGAACCTATCAAATAAATCAGAAAAATATAAAAATCTGTTCCAAAATGTTCTTAATCAAGACTATAAATTTCATTATTTAATTTTATTAAATAATCAATAACTGTAAACATTTTAAATTTTTATCAAATATTCATATTAGCATTTAATAGAAATAATATAATTTTTATAACATTTTAGGTTATTTTGTTGTTTATAGATGATTGAAATGTTTTACTTTTTAAGATTTTCAATATTATATTTTTTTTTTCGTATTCAAATTTCACAATAAGTTAGGTTATATATAAAACTTTCGTCCAATTCATCAAAATTATAAAAATGTACAAATTAGTTTATAATTAAAATTGTATAAAATTTAAAATTTATATAGCTTAAATTTGTAATTGTAATAAAGCGTTCTTTATAAGTTATCTTAATTTTAATAAACAAATCTTAGCAATACAAATTCAAATTTGTGTATAATAATTTCAACTTGAGATTTTTACAAAATTGGAAATTTAATTACAAATTACTATTTTAGTTATTTATTAATATTTAAAAAATATTATTCAAAGATAGGTGTTTAAAATACTATGCCACTAATAATATTATTATCTAATATAGTTACCCAATAATTTTCTTTGAATATTTAAATTTATTTTAAACCATATTTTATTTCATAAACTGATTCACGTTGTTCTTCCTACGCTAGTATTAACTAATAATCGTAGACTTGCGTAGATTTTAATTGCAGATACATGATACATAATAAAGAAGCTCATGTTGACTTTTTGAATAAGTAGTTATAACTTTCACCATCAATGTCTACTGGCAAATGATTCAGCTCAAAAAATGTTGGAGATGCAACAAATAGATCTTCTAATGCACCTGTGGGCAAGCCTATGTTTTTGATAGGTAAGTAATTAGTTATATTAATTATATAAAATTATTATTTATTATATATTTATAATAACAGCTACGTGTATTAAATAATATAACTATTAAATAGTATATGCGATTTGGTTTTGGCAAAAATTAGTTAGGTTAACTTTTTAATTATTAATAATAATATAAATAAAATACCCGAATAAATAAATAGGCCGATAGACCATATCTTGGAGGAATCATTTTCAACCGTACACTAAGTATAATTACTTAACATGAGTTAAAATTTAACACGTTCATTAAAATGACCTACTCAATGACGAGTAATACAAAATTTTACTCAATGTCAATAGTGTTGGTAAATGGTAGTATTCTTAAATTAAAAACTGTCACGTAGTTATAATACATATTTTATTATGAAGTATCAGATAATATTTTATCTAAATAAATACAGACATGAAAAAACTTGTCTATTTACACAATTTGAAAAAAATACAAATGTACAATACATTATATTAAGTAAACAATACCATGTTAATTTTTGATAAGTAAATCTGATTTACAAACGAACATGACACTTAAGATTAAGTGTTATTTTAAAAGATTATAATTTCAGTCTTTATTTAACATTAAATATCTATAAATTATTTTTTAGTATTCACTTACAACAAAAATTACTAATTTCGACCATCATTATGTTTAGAAATAAGAAGATATTATTGTTACTATTATTTTGTAATATTTGGTTGTCGTGCAATGCAAAATTTAAACTACAACATATCGTCGAACACGTTAACCGTGCTAACGTATCATGGGAAGTAAGTAAAAATAAATAAGACACAACAATTAAAATCAAATGTTTTTAATTCACGTTTGTTCAATATAATATTATTAAAATTCATATGCGTAAGTTATTAGCTGATAATTTTTATCATACACTATATTATTTTTTAAGGCTTTAAAACTACTAAAAATAAGCTTTTTAAGAAACTTTGTAAATTGTTAACTATATATACTTAACTTAAAATATATAACTCGTCTTTTAATAGAATCATATTGAATTTATTAATCTTCATAAAAAAAAATAGATTGCATTATTATGGTTTTAATTAATAACTTTTTTCATTCAAAAAATATACTATAGCCTGCTTTTTAGTTAAAAATTTTAATATTTATGATTATTTATAATTTAAATTTTCTAACTATATGTATAGTTTGAAATAATTTTCTAAGATTTTTTTAAGTTAAAAATTTTCAATACAGTAAAACACTTATTATATAAATAATATTAAGTAACGATTACTTTTTAAATTTATTTTACTACGCAATAATAATTTAATTTGGATATTTTATATTTCTATAAAAATATTTTATAAAATTAGCTACTAAAAGTTCTCAATTTAAAGTTGAATACAAATTTTAAATTCAAAGTTTCCAATCATTAAGTTAAAATATTTATTAATTATAGATTTACAAAGTAATGTAAATTTCTTAGAACCATGACCATCACTCAAAATCGTTTACCAAATACAATAAATCTTCTTTAATTACGAATTAATTAAAAATAACATAACATTTGCTTGCATAATGTATTGCGTAAAATTTACCAAACAGACAGTTGAGATTTAATAAAATTCCTCCAATGACAATAAAAAATGATTTTCTGCAATCGAATTCATTTTCATTTAAAATGTTTATTTTGTAAGTATCATTTTAATAAAATTCAATGACTCAACGGATAAAATAAAAATAAAAATGTTAACTCATTATCTATTATTATATCATCGATCAACTTTCCAATTATACAAAATAAATAAATTTTTTTTATCAATCAAGTATCACCTAATATAAGGTATTCATAAACTAAATCTATTTACTTGATTTTTTTTTTTCAAATTTTATTAAAATCATGATTTTATATTTCATGAACACTAATCACAATTATTCAAAAAATTTGTATTAATTAATAAGTATAATTTTTTATAGGTATAAGCTGGACTAAACCTGCCCAAACTAACTAATAAATATATCATATTATTTTTGTGTATAGGCCGGAATTAATCATTTCAGTACGTCTAATTATAAAAATATAATTGGAACTTGGGGCCATCAACAAAATGATAAAATGATCGATATTATTGGTCATAAAGAAGATAATCACGATGCGAATGGAATTAATGATTTTCCTGAAAATTTCGACGCCCGAAATCATTGGTTTGAATGCGTTTCTATTTCACACATATGGAACCAGGGAAATTGTGCTGCTGACTGGGTATGTATTAGGTTTATAGTTTATTCGATTACAATGTTCTTAAATATCAAAATGTATTATTAAAATTTATGGATGACAAACTATTAAATTATATATATATATATTATTAGGCGATTTCCGTCACTTCGGCTATTAACGACCGCATATGTATTAAGTCAAAGAAAAATATAACAGCGTTCTATTCTCCACAAAAAGTTTTGTCTTGTTGTGATGATTGTGGTGATGGATGCAATGGTGGCTATTCTGGAGCAGCGTGGAACTATTGGACAAAACGAGGATTGGTCACAGGTGGAGATTACGGTAGCAATGAAGTAATTTGAATTACTTTTAGTTACTTTTAATTACATGAGATAATTTTTCGAAACTATTTCATACACTTATTCTTCTTGGAAATTATTTTTACATAACATGTAAATTCAACATAATTGTTCATATATTCTCTTATTTTTATTTTTTTCTAAAGAAATTTTAACTAAGCTTACAAATAAAAGTTACATACATTAATTTAATATTTTTTGAAGAATCCATTATTATTAAAATATAGATTTTGATTTATAAATTTTAATCACTAAATACAAGTATCTCATAATAGGGCTGTCAACCATGGTTGATACCACCATGTAACCATACAGTTTTGGATGAAAGAAGTACATCATATATGTGTAGAAAATATAAATCAGAAACACCAAAATGCAATTTAAATTGTTACAATCCAAATTATTCAAAACCTTTCCTAAAAGACATATCAAAAGGTAGGTTAATGGAAAACCCATTGAAATTAAATAATACTAATAATTATATTAATTATATTTTGTAAATATTCAAATATTATCATTTATATTAGGAGTACGAATTGAATGGAATTGTCCGGGAATGATCAGGAAAGAATTAATGAAGCACGGGCCTGCAACTGCTATAATGCGTGTTTATGAAGATTTCCTAACATACAGATCTGGTATGATAAACTATAAAAATACATTTTACAAATAAATGTATCTAATTATTGTATTTTCAGGAATTTATCGACATGTAACTGGAAAACTACTTGGTCAGATTACGGTAAAGGTCATTGGATGGGGTGTATACAGAGGCGTTCAATATTGGTTAGCTGCCAACTCGTGGGGAACTTCTTGGGGAGACAAAGGATTTTTCAAAATCCGTCGTGGTTACAATGATTGTTTATTTGAAGATTATTTTATGAGTGGTACGCCAATTTTATAATTTAAACGAAATAGTTCTCGTATATGAAATGATATTATATTAAAAATAAGCAAACAATAATATACCAAATTTTAAATTAAAATTTATATCTAGCCCCATAAGAATATTATGTTGTATGTTTCAATAAACCATTTTATATTAATTTCATTAAAACTAATGCATAAAAATAAAATATTTAGTTAAACTTTAGAATTATTGCATTTATTATAGTTTGAATTGAATTATTTGGCAATATGCCTAAGTACGATGCAAATCAAACAATTTTCATAAAAAAAAATAATAAAAATAAATCTAATAATTCATGTTTACAAAACAAAAAGTTTTCATAAAAACATATTTGTTATCACGTCAGTCATGAGAGGTAACTGCACAGCATACACTACGGTGCTAAAAATAGATTGCTGTCGGAATCATAGGATTGGGAAGATTGTATAATTTTTACACCACTTCCTTCACAATGGGACGTGATCTCATTGTAAATGAATAATTTATCTTTATAATTATCCATATAATTGTATCTACATCGTTTTTGAAATTGACAAATCCTTTAAGCTATTTTAACTATTGAACTACTAGTCAAATATTTGAATATTAAACTGGAAATTGTCTACAAACGTTTATTTTATAATAAAATATTCAATACATTGATGTTTTTAACTAATAAAATAAAATAATCAAACAAATAAAAAAAAATGATTTTAGTTTCAACACGGCATTATGGGTATGCAATTTAATAGCATGGACGAAAGTCGAAAGAAAAATGTATGAATTCTAATACTGTCTAATATTATTCTTTTACTTATTTTGATTTTGAATCAATCATTTTATCAAATAATTTATTAACATACTTAATCCATACTTCTTGAATAATATGTAAGTAAATCATTTACGTATTATTTTTTTTTTTTTTAGAAAACTAAATTACAAAATTATATAAGATAAGGGAAAATAGTACTCTGCATAATTTTATTTTGTTTTATTTTTATAACACAAGTTACAACACGGGCTTTCGCCCAATTTACAAATCATACATTTACATAATACAAAGATTTTACATTGATATTTTAAATATTATTTAAGTAGAAAGAAGGGTTAAATAAGAAATTTTTAATTCAACAAAGTTCAAAATAAAAAAAATTTTATCTCACTTTTTATAGTATTAAGTTATTTATATTTTGTTATTATTATCTTATAATTGAATAAGACATTTCTAACTTTGATCACTCAAAGGACATATCTTGTCTAATTTTCTACTAGAACCTTCTTTGAAATGGAAAATTGTAGCATTAATTCTACTATAAATATGTCTTTTGGCACACAAATTGAAAATAAGAAACACACATTACTGTAAAATTAATACACACATCACTCCGCTCAGATTCTATACGATAATTATTTCAATTTCTATTGCTGAAGCAATGTTTTCTATTACATTTTTAATATAATTTACATAATAAATACAAAAATATATGTATTAGTAATTTATTCAAAATTATTCAAATAATAAACTTAAATTATTATTAATATTACAATGTTACTTACCTTTGTAAAAAATATTTAGTATTTTTAATAATTAATTAATTTTAAAAAAAGGTTTTTGTTCACTATTTAGTTTTAAGTATACTTATATATATATACAGCTTTAAAAAAGTAGAATTGTTATAAGTTGCCCAACTCTACTCTCCAAAAATCAAAACTGCACAAGATAACTCATATAAAACTGCTAACTTCAATTATATAATATAATATAAGCCACAAATATGATCAATTTCTATCAATGAATAATCTAATTTTATTATACTGCTTTCAAATCTATTCAGATATAATGTTAAAATATTGTGGTTCTATAATTATCATTTCTAATCTAAAAATATAATTTTTATGCACATTATGTGGTCATATTTTACCAATCTATATTTTTTGTTTTTAAGTCTTTTGTCTACAGTCTATTTTTTGATACATAAAATATTATAAAAATTAATAGTATACTCTTACCAAATGTATATAGATAACTATAAATAAAACATAATAATAACATTATACTAGAAAGAAGTAAACAAAAAAAATAAATAAAATAATATATATATATGTACATATATATGTTAATAGGTAATACTAAATGATGCTCTTTTATGATTTATTAATATTATATTGAAAGTTTAAAAAATAGGTATAGGTACTATAAACCTGGTTTCATTTGAATTTGAAAAATCGAGTAGGCTGCAATTATAGTAAATATCTAGAAAAAAAATTGATTCATTTTATTTTTTATTTTTTCAATACAATTTAATAATTACTTACAGTTATTAAATTTCTGTATGTTATATCAAAAATATTACATGGCATGAAACTGAAATCAGTATGCAATATATACAAAGAGGTGAACTGAAACTAAATAAAATAAAATTAGTTAGATATTTGAATATTATTAAATTAACTCTTTATACTTCTTTGTAATCAAAAACTGTAGTCTTGTTAATTCCATTCAAAAGTATTTGTGTATTTTTCATCTGTTTCTTAAAAATTAAAGGAATTAGAGATATTATTTAAAATTAATTATTTATAGTCTACTAGAAATTATAATTAATAACAACTTAGTTATTGCCCAAAATTTAATGATAAATTATAATATTTGTTATATCTAAAATATTTTTAGTAATAATCACTATGCAAAGTTATATTGGACTCATAACGAAGCATTCTGCTATTTTAACTTCAAACATGTGAATTTCTAAATTATTGCAAATTATTGTAAGGTATCAATTAATCTGATTAAACAAACACAACAATGAGTTATTTTAATTATTTATTTACTTTTAATTTGCAAATCTGGGTTGTTCGGAAAAGATGAAACATCAAGCCGGCCCGAGCAAACAAAATTATAATATATCCAACAAGTTCATTATAATTATTATTTATCCAACTTAAATACGTTGCATAAAAGAAAAAAGTTAGTTCCATGATGGTGTACATTATAAATATAATAATTATCTTTCCAAACACGATGTCTGTTAGAACGATTCCCACGTGCTGCAGCTGTTTCCATTTGAGACTGTGTGTTCTCCACTCTCTGATCGAAGTTATGTCATTATTGATTTCGTGTATTCCTTGGGAGACCAACGAGATGAGAAAAATATAAATCAAAACTGGTGTGACTATCCAAACGTTAGAGAACACGAACTCAAACACTGACAATATCGTAAACATTTCTAAATTTGTGCGATAGTGGAACGCCATAATCTGTAGGAATTCTGCGATCAGAGTAATCACTAGCCAACCGAAAAAGTGTATCATGTACGGCCTTAATGAAATCGTATTGATTCTAAGGATAAGACTGTCGAAGTCGCTTATGTAGTTCAGAATGGTCGTCCTTTTAGCACACAACAGTACAATCATTAACGGATGTGCTAAGAAACGGATATGCAATCGAATAACTGACGTTATTGTAGACAGATCAAACATTGACGACAGATGCGTTTGGACAAAAATGAACATTTCATAATGTATATAAATACTTGCAGAAACGTTAATGAATATCAATATAGAATAAATCATCTGAAAGTTGTCACGACAAAACCCCATACCGTACAGATGGCAAAAATACATCATCGGTTTCATGCGAACATGTAAAGTTTTCATAATAATAATATATTATGTAGGCACGTAGATATAGGTATACTTCGAGATGAATGTTGTGAACTGTGAACGATATTGGTAGTAGGTCTATCGATATTTATCTTACAATATTTTATTCGGACTAAACAATAAAAAATTGATATTTCTATAAATATATATGTATATAAATATTTGTTAACAATAAAAATTTAAAATGTCAAAGTCTATTAATGTTAGCAATACTAGCAAATAACCTTCGAATACCTTGAATGAATATTCAAACATGAATACAAGGAACGATTAGGTTATTAGGTGACCACCCGTGTGTACGGGAATATTCAGGACATTTTCTAAAGTAAATATTATGTTTTGTTGAACTCAAATAAAAACAGTTTTAATAAAATATTTAGCGAGTTATTCAATAATAGAATTTCTCAATATGTAAAATATTTGAAAATTCTAAAACATTTATGATTATATTATTCATGGCAAAAATTGAATGCGTAGTACATCATTAATTTTTAAGCTTAAATTAATAACAAATCAAAACAATACATTGTTTATGTTTAACATTAGCGGTATTAGGCCTGAGATCATTTACTGTACATAATTATCTATATTATTGTTTATTACACTATAAATACTTTATGTTAAACTTCGTCAATATTTTTTCTTGGTTACGAAATTATCTATAAATATTATTTATGATGATCATTTCCAGTAGAATCCTGCAGGACAAAACTGATGATAGAAAATGTTAATATAGTTGATATTTCAATAAAAAAATATTAAATATAATATATTATTATTTAAATTCTTAAAACAATTAAATATAAAAAAATTTTAAAAACGCCTAACATGAAATACCTAAATTAATATTATTTTAATATTAAAAAATATAAATATATATGAATTTTTAACACCTGACGCAGAATAGTTCTTTTATAATTTGAAAATCATTAAAGAACTATTATTATGAAAGAAAATATAGCTTGATTTAATATCCAATGTCGTAAATATTTTAAATTTAAACGTAAATAAAAACGCGAAGTTTTTGAATTACTTCAAAATGTCAATATCAATTCTACATAAAAAAAAAATCATTCTTTCCAATTAATAAAAAAAATTCTGGGAATTACTTTTGATACTTCAAAGTATCACAAAATACAAATATACCTAATTATATTTTATAATATTCATCATCATCAAGTAAATTTTACATCAAGGTTATATAATAATAATTATATAAATTTTATTAAAATAACTGAAATTAATTTTTTTTTAATATCACACATTCAAAAAACTAACAAAACAATAACTTTAGATTTATAACATATAAGATGATAGAATCACCGTTGTACAACTGTAATTTTTTTTTATATATATACTTATTATTATACACAACATAACACAATTTAGAATAACCAACACATATGATGTTAGATTTATTTGTATGGTATAATGTTAATGAAAACACTCATAACCTACTTTCGACATTGTGAATCCTGCAATAAATGATTTGTCAAAAACTTACTTTTATTTTTGGACATCGTTAAAATAAGTTCGCCATGATTTCCACTAAAACCTTTGATATCGCATATCTGATTCGATAATAACTACTATATAAAATACGAGTATAATATTATCGAATATATCAACAATGATTTTGTCGAAGAACTATGTAACGATTTCAGTATAATAGTTGTACCTATTTAGTGTAAATATTAAAAATAATATTAAAATAATTATAATATTTTAATTAAAAGTTAAACAATTATCTAAAAAGATATCGTTATTCGTAATGTCTACATAATTTTATTAAGTACCTCTATTTTAATTATATAAGTTGGCGTTTCAGAAGTCAGAATTCTTTATCAACAGTACTATGAAGTGCATTTCAAAACCACCACCGCAAATGCATTCTCGTTTTGATTTCGCTCGTAATAAGATGTCAGTTGTAACCGTTAGGATATTGCTCCTGTGTATAATCGTTCTCAGTGAACGTTGTGCATCTTTAAATGACAAAAACGATTTTCTGAACAATAATATAAATGCACCAGCTGAAGCCACGAATACTCGTTTTAAGGTATGTAAAAAAAAATAATACTCACTATACAGTATACATATTATGATTTATGGTAACTTGAACCTTGATAACTGAAATTGTTGATTCTTGAGTCTCAAACAAAAATATCAGTGGTCCTTCGAAGTTAGCATAAACACTTGATGTAATCTAAGTTATATTATCTCAAAATACAAGATTGACATAACTCAACAACTCTAAATTTTTCTGGCACAGATAAATTCTTTATTTCAAGTATTAGCAAAAGAAAATAATTTTGTTTGTTTTACTCAATGTCATACTTTGCTGAAGTGCATTGAATGTACATTTATTTTACGTAATCAGCGATGTACACACAAATTATGAAGGGTTATTATGTTCTATTAATAAATCATTGAATTCAAAAATACTATTTTTAAAACATAATGGATTACTGAATTTATACAACAATAAATTAACTATTTTGATTTATTTAACTATCTTAAATGAAATTAAATTATATTATAAATTATATTTATAATCAACTCCTGTCAGGCTCAACGCGTATCTACCCATTACGAGTCTAATAAATATTATGCTGGTAAAAATATAGCTTAGTAAAGTTGTTTGTGACTATTATTGTTGTACTTGTACACATAAAGTGATACAATTCTAATAACACCCATGTAAAATTAATGTTTTGAAATAATATTCTATCTGCAGAACAACGGTTTTTGGGATCCGCTGAACCTGCCAAAAAGCTTCGACGCTCGAGCAAAATGGTGCAAGTGTCCGTCTATTGGTCATATTTACGACCAAGGTAACTGCAAGTCAAGCTACGCTATTTCTGTGGCATCAGCCATAAGCGACCGGACTGTATCCATTCAAATGGAACGATGAAACCAATACTGTCGGCACAGCAAATATTGTCCTGTTGCTACCTGTGCGGAGATGGATGCAAGGGCGGTGACCATTCCGAGTCTTGGTATTTCTACAAAAGACACGGATTGGTGTCTGGGGGTGAATATGGTTCGGACGAGGTAAAATTGTTATGAAAAAATGTACTTAGAATTGGATATAAAGTAGTAATAATTAAAATTAAAAAATTAAGCACATAACTATCATCCATTCTCAATTATTTCTAATGTACCTACTAAAATTCAATAAAAAATGAAATTTATTTTAAATGGTTATTTAAAAATTAAATTAAAGTAACACTTCTCTATCAACCTATACTATAGAACCGAAAGTAGCAACTCACATATTTCAATTTTATTTTGAGTTAAATATTATACAAAACTATAATAAATAAAAACGCATATAATGTACATAGTTTATATTAGGTATATTTATCCTTAGTACCTTAGAGATATAAATATAATCAGTTGGATGATTTGTTTTGAAACGGGATTTTCAAAGAATGAAAAGGTTACTTTTTTTTAAGTGCGAACATCACTTTATTTTCTACAAATTCAAGTAGAACATTTTTTTTTAAACAATTTACAATAAAAAATGTTTTTCTAATTTACAAAACTGACAAATAAAATGTGAAGTTGAAACTTAATATTTACGAATAATATGATTTTGACTACATTTTAATTATAATCAACGTATACTTGAAAATCTATATAATATCTCCGATATTATTAAATAATTGTTTGTAGACTGATAAGATATAAATAAACACTTAATTATTTTCCTGATTTTTCCTAATTATTGAACTGTCACCCATAGAATAATTTTATGACCGTCGATATCTCCAAACTTGAAATCGATTTTTTTTTTAAAAACATTTCCCAGATTTAAACAACAAAATAATATAAGTAATATACAATAATTTGAAAGTAAATCAAATAAACACTACCATATGAATATAATTTTTTTAACGTTTGGAATCGTGTACATCAAGATGAAACTAACTTTGAATAATTTTTTAGGTAGTTAAAACTAATAATTTCAAATAAATAAGTCTTACTATCAACAGTATAAATATCTATTTTTGTTGTTAAATAGCAATTGGCAGGTAAGTACATGTTTTCTCTTTTTTTATAGGGATGTCAACCGTACACGATTGAACCATGCCAACACACAGAAACCGCAGTTGAAAACGCATGCTCGAATAAAACACTATTCACTCCAGAGTGCAAGTTTCAATGTTATAACCCTAACTATGGGACGAGATACGCAAAAGACAATCATCAAGGTATACGATTTTTACATAAAAATTACAATTTTAGTATGTACTATTATCATTGTATACTCGTATTTAACAATCAAATTAGTTTTTGTAAATAAAATATTCTGATACACATATACGTCGACCTCTACGTCGATGTTTTCAAGTGAAATAGCTATATTGTTTCAATAATCAATAAAAAAAAAAGTGTAAATGTATCGTTTGAATATGATTTTCTAATTAAAGCTCAGTTATTCACCCAAAAATTAATCATACATTTTTAAATACTGATATTTACTATCCATTTGCAGTTGTATGATATTATATTTTTTTGGTCAATTGTTTTCTAGTTTGAAGTATTAAATATACAAGTTATCTTTTATATTCAATTTTCAATCAAAATATTTACATGATGATATGGTTTATAGTTTTAATGCCTAAAAAAGTGTTAGTGAAAAAAAAAGTACTAGTTATTATTGCAAAACCAATTATCTCTATACCTACTCCAGTATCTAGTGCCTGTTAAAACAAATAAATATGACAATGTGAAATAAACTATAATTATTATTATCATATATATAATATCAATTATTTAATTCCGAATTCACTAAGAAAAAGCGAGTAACAATCACATGACAGTGAAAATGATTTTAAAATTTAAAATTATTGGCACTGTCTTAGAGTTGTTAGTGTTCTGGTAATTTTTATTAGAGTATCTACCAATTATTTATAATATGAATTTATAGCATGTATTACAAATTTATAGGAACGTATTATCGTATCCCAGCATATAAGGCGATGAAAGAAATTTACGAAAATGGTCCGATAACTGCATCGTTTTATATGTTCCAAGACTTTGTCAACTATCAATCAAGTATAGATAATTTTCCTTTTTTTCAAGAAATTTTAGAGTTAAGATGAAGAGATGATGAGTTAATCTAATTGTTTATCAGAAATTTACAACGGTTTTTATTTAAATACATGATTTTTTCGTGTATAAAATGATACATGACGTTTGTGATCTTAATTATTTCATCTGAAGACAAGCAACCAGATGAATGTTTAAGCTAGAGGTTGGCAACTTACGGCACCCTAAAGTATATTTTAAAAATCCTGAGTCACTCAATAGTGGTATATTGTGTTTTATATTTTATAACTTCGGATTTCATTAGCTAAATATCACCAAACATACATATAATACACACATATTATTATATTTTATAGGAAATAATTAATTAATCACACACTCTATATAGGTATCTTTAAAAAGTATTTATTTATTTTTTAATTTAAGAAAAAATATGTACCTATGATTGCTTTATGTTTTAAATAATTTCACGAAACCCTGGTCGGAAACTTTTATGCTAAACACTGACACGTGGAAACTGGCAGGTCTACTTCACTACGCCATGTCCCTGCAACGGATATAATATTATGTAGTGTCAATTTTTAGTAAATGTTATTATTTATAATTGCTTCAAAACTAAGCTTTCTATTTATGTTGAAGGTGTGTACGCGTACAACTCTGGAAAATACATTACCACTCAAGCGGTTAAAATTATAGGCTGGGGTGAAGAGAATGGTACGCCGTACTGGTTGGCAGCCAACTCGTTTAATACATACTGGGGCGACAACGGATATGCCAAAATTCTACGAGGCGCCAATGAATGTTATATAGAAGAATATATGTACGCCGGATTACCATTGTGAATTGTCATATAGGAGTTGATTGACGTCATCTTTATTATATTTTTGTTCTATTCTTCTGCTGTATCGAAAAATATAGTTGTTACATAACACTTATCCAATATTATATATTATAAATGAACATAAATCAATATAATACTGTAAAAATTCAATTTTGTTATTTAAAACTAAGCAAAGATACGTATTAATACGTACCTACCATACGTATCACAATATACAAAATATATAATAATTTTAGGTATATACTTATTAGATTACCTACTAATTATGAGATTTCTAAAAATATACCAATTTTTTAAGTTTTTATCTATCAATTAAATTAAAACTTTAGTATATGAACTAAAAAAAAATGTCGATAAGTATATTAAAAAATTCTTATATTACGATAACAATGTGCACATGCTTTTACCTATTAGTTACAATAACAGTTATTGTGAGATTAAAATTATCAATAGCAATAAATGTTTTCATAAATAACTCATTATATAACATTAAAATACATAATCATGTACGTTTTTATTATTTATAAACTTACCCTACAATTATTAGAGCATTGTGTTAAAAATTATTTTAATTAATTAGTTAGTTAAAATAATTTTAATAGTAATTTTAAAAAATAACCATGTATTTAATTTGAAAACATTACATGAATAAAATACTTTACTAAATAAATTTAAATATTTTCCATTAATTACTGTTGGTTATGGAAATTATTTAGGAAACAACTATGTAATTATGTGAAAGAATACACTTTGGTTAATAAAAGCTTTCTATACTATTACTGAAAAAGTAAATATTAAATATTACATTCATTTAAGCTACAAACATTTAAATAACTAATAAATTATACATGATTTACACCTAAAAAACAATATCGATTTTATCAAATATTGGTATTAAAAATATTTTTTTTTAGTTATTTAAAAAAAAAAAATAATTAGGTAGTGGACATATTTTTTTTCTGACCCACCCACCCCTTGCCTTTTTTCCGAAAAAAGTACCAACTAGATCCAGTTTTCTCTCAGAAACCACTTCCAAAGTCGAAAACCTAAAGCATTTTGACTTTTTCCAAAAAGTAATGAAAGTTAAAAAAAAATAATACACACATTATTGTAAAATCAATACATTCATCGCTCCGTTCAGAATTTAAAATATATTTTTGTATACTAAGTAATTTATTAGAAAATGTAATGATATGCTCATTTACACATATCATAATTGTATATTTATTATTTTTTTTATTCAATTAAATAAATAGCGGCAAAGTTGTCACACGCATGTAATAAACCCTAAAAAAACCCCAATAAATCAAGTCACTGATGAATGGAACGGTTCACATTGTTTAGTCACGTACGGGATACTGTACGAGACTATAACGGTACGGCGCAACACATGTAAATCTTTTTCATGTGCCGCCGGAGACAGGGGATGCTCCAATCAGGGTGTCTGTCGCTAGGGACTAAGACGACTTTCTCTAAAATGCCGACACCTTTGATGTGGCCG
>VUJU01005034.1:0-15557 GCA_009835225.1 Aphis craccivora
AAAGATGACAAATATGTTTTATACAAAAAAAACTCTCTCTAGAAACTACACATTAGTTGTAAACAACAGCAGACGCTAGACTAATCAAAATTTGAAATTTGAAAATAAAAGTAAGAATATTACTTTTAGTCGCAGTAGAATATTAATAAAGTACCGGCGACGGACCAAAACAAGTACAATGTACATGCAATAATTATTATTATAATATAATATTATTATATTGTGTCCGCCGCCAGCACGCGTGTTCTAATCTTATATATTCCAGGAATCAATTATTGACAATTTATTTTCAATTAGGACAGACCGCCGTCGCGCCGCGCCGATAAATTTCCGCACGCGCAGGCACATGTCAATGTAACAAAATTCATCAAATATATGCCATGCTATTCAAATGACAAAAATGCCAAAAAGCTAGAGAAAACTGTGTGACTTGTGTTTGACGGATTTTAATTTTGAAAATGGATATTGATTAGTAATTGTGTTAATTAGGGTATGGCCGAGGGGATTTTATATATTTAAATTTATCGATAAAATATCGACAATTTAAAAAATAAGAATTTTGGTATTTTATTTATTTAAGTACTCTATTAATTTTAGTAAAAATGATAAATTTCCATGGCCATGCTTTAGTAGAGTTGTTGAAGACTTTCAATTAATTTTCAAAATTAAAATCCGTCAAACCTAAGTTCTACAGTTTTCTCTAGCTTTTGACCTGTTTTACGTGATTATTTGTACTTGCTCCAGCCCCCTTAAATAAAACAATAACATAATATAAATAAAAGTATATATTTATGCTGATACGTAAAAATTGTATACCTACACCATATTATTATTAATATCAAATAGAATCAATGAAAAAACAACACTAATATAATATCGAATTTTGCGCTAAAAATTCTAATTTATATTAGTTAACACATTTATCAAATTTCTGTTCCTTTTTTTCATTACTTTTAAATCAGCAAAATCTACGAAATAATAAATCATTTAAAATGTGATATCTAAATGATAGCTACCCTTTTTTCTGTAGTTTATACCTGGTGTAGTTGAATGACATAACTAAGTAATATTGTCGTGAAAAATAAATTTTAAGACACCTATATAATAATGAGAAAATCCAATAAATTACAATTTCCTTATTTGAGGTAACATACAATCGGAGGTTAAAGGAAGGAGATACAAAAGTACTCAGCTTAAAAGGCAAAGGCGTCCCTTGCTTTAACTTATTCTTCAAAAGGTATACTGTTACGCTGATGCCTTCAAGTTCAATCAAAATAATTTCTCTTCTGTTTAAAAACAGATGATTATATTTTATTTTCAAAATGTTATCATATTAGATTTACCAACATAGGTTAATAGGTACCTATAGTTTTTTAAGTTTGACAAATAAATAATATGCTGGTGAGCCTTATTATCATCTACGCGCAACAGCAAGTAAAATAATATTTCACGTTTTCAAATTTTTAAAAAAAATTGTATTATGTGCAATTAAGTTCTAAAAATATAATATGTAATCAATATTTCTGTTATATTATACCAATATACCTAATAATTTTGTTACTATAAAAAGTGATATCTTTTCGATTGAAGTAAAAAAAAAGCAGAAAAACACTAGGTAAATAAAATTCTCAAAATAAAATAGAAATCGCACGGTACCCTTTTCCATTTTGTATCACATTAAGTAACAATTAAGTTACATTAAGTAATTAGCCTAACTCAATTTATTATCTTAATCTCAATGAACTGAATTTTTATTGTATAGGTATTATAGATATTGTGTAAATACAACTTTTGATCTTGTTTAAAAAATTTTAAATACCTACCCTTAACTAAAAACTACCTCCAAATTAAATTTTTGAGACAAACATAATTAATTAATATAAATTCTGTTTTCTAAAAATCAAAGAAAAAATAATATAAATTAACGTTTTAGAAAATACAAAAAAAATATTATCAAGTTATATAATTAATTAACAGCTTCAAAATATAATAGCTGATATTATTATAAATATTAATCACAAAACATGATAACCACTAGGATATCTTAAATTAAATCAGGGGTGTATTTACGGGGGGATTAGGGGGATAGATCCCCCCAAAACATTTTTTTACTGCTAACATTTGATAAAAGTATTGGTAATGACTTAGTAATGAGTAATGACCATTCAAACTAGGTATACTCTCCTTTCCAAATCAAACAATTTTGTTTACTTTAAATTAATTTAAAATATTCTGCAGAATTTTCTGTAGTCTCTCTCCCCCCAGCCGTCGTTCTGGTTGCCTACTCTGCCCCCCACCGGACCCACTCCACTGGGAGTGAAGTCCACACACGTGAATATTCTCTTCCTAAGAGAAGGGGATACAAGTGCTACACACAGCACTCTACCCCTCACAAGCGAAAAGACTTCGATAAAGACCCAGACGGTCGTTTCGAAAATACAAATTGAAAAAAAACTTTAAATTAATAAAATACCTATATTATGCTATAATAAATTAGATTTATTATGCTTGTGAGTTGTGGTAGATCTCAGATTAAATTAAATTAAATTATTATATTATGAATTATGATACTTCAACGCGGCCTACGTTAACTCAGACAGTCCGAACGTTTGTACTCGTATACTTGTATTTCCGATTCTTAAAATAAGACGTACGCGTGCGGATTGTTATCGTGAATATACCCGAGCATAGAAAAGTATACTAACGATAAGTATACCACATTATACATTCGTGGCTCGCGCCAATGCACAATAGAACCCTAAACCATATTTTTTTCTGATGGGAAGTATTTTCTTTGATTATATTATAATATTATAAATATAAATTATTATAATATAGTATAACCAAATGCGAGTTCGTATTTAAATATTTAATCGTTTATTGTCAGTTGTCACTAGAAGCCAGTAGGTAATAGGTACTAGGTACTAGGACACTAGGTGGTAAATAGTAAACACCAAACAGTAAATGATAATACTTGTTATACATATTATTCATATGAAATATTTTTATAATTATTCTTTTTGATTATTCAACGTTAAGTTATACAATGGAACAAAAGAGGAAAAACACTTAGGTACTTCTTATTTTGTCAAAAAAAAAAAAAAAAACAATTCATATGATAAAATTATAATTATTGATGATCATACCAAGGTGAGAATGACTAAATTATACTCTATATTTTTTTTCTAATTGCTTGAATGTGATTATTACTTATTAGATTAATAATTAATAATTAAATCCAATAATTAGGATAGGTTAAATGAGTTAAGTATGTTGGCGGTCCGTAGAGACATTAAAGTTAATCCTGAAGATGTACTTATTAGATGATATTTCTAAAACACCAATGAAATTTCAAATTGGATATAGTTTTGTATAATAGTTATAAAATATATAATATTTTTATACAAACTTGTATTTTCATCAACTATAATTTAAAATTTTTTTTTTGGATTTCTAGTGGGGTGGGGTAGGTTACTGTATGAGGTGTACAGATTTTACTAAAACGTATAATCCCCCCCTCCCAAAAAAAAAAACAATTCCTAATTACGCCACTGAGTTAAATTGTGTTGTAATCGAAAATTTATTTAAAAACGTTGTTATTTTCGTATAATTTACAAAAATAACTCAGCATATATTATTATATAAGTATCCTTTTCAAACTGTTTTATATAAAAACATCACATCACATAAATTAAAATGTTTTAATAAAAATATACATAGTATATAGATCAATATTGTTACTTCCGTTTTTGTTTAATGCTTGGTCAATTTATTCAAATTTTGTCTTTTGGAATATAAAAAAAAAATTAATTATATATATTCAAAGTATTTATAAAACCTTGATACTAAAGTTTACAAAAAAATTCTAAAATTCAAAATTTGAATAACTGCATTATTAAAATATAAAATGGGATTATCATATTTAGTGTACTTACAATATGCTGTAGGTATACATATTTTGTTTCTCAATACATCAAATATTATTTCATTACGATGGCACTCACAATATTGTTGCTGACGCTTTTATTAAACCAATAGCTTCAGAGACTCTCGAGACACATTTTTACTATAATTAAACGACACTAATAAATTGTTCATCCAACACCTTATTCTTAGTATAAAATATACCCTGCTGACAGGTCGTAAAAATAGTTTCAATAAAAACATTTTTCAGAACTACTTAAATGAGTTTGAAATACTACAATTTATTAGCTCTATTTTATGGCTATTTCCTGCATTTATTGATACGAAACTCAACATTTAATCTATTATTCATCCAATAAAATATAATCTGATGGTTCGATATTGTTTATTACTAGCGTTAAGAAGCATATTTTTGTACTTTAGTCATATTAGAATTAGACTATCGATTTTTCACATTGTTCCGCTAATATTACATTTTTATGATTATATATCAATTAAATGTACGATATAATAATAAAATCCCTACAAAAGACATATAATGATATAAATACAAAAATAAATTGTTATTTGTTATAGTGGAGACACTTTTTGTAAAGATTAATTTTCAAACGGAAAATTTATTTCTGTGATACATAAATTACAATATGTAAAGAATATTAAATATAATAACAAAACACGAAACATCTGGTAAGAAGACATTGAAATAAAATGTTTAATTTAATAAGTTTTTGGTTCATCCTTTAATTCATTTTTTTTCTTTTTTATAGTGTATTCATAAATCATAAAATATATAGATACTAATGTAAATAATGTATACTCATTTTTAATAAGCTAAATATTACACGGGAAACAACGCTGTATTCAACAGCTACCTACATAGTACCTACTCACTAATATAATATTCATAAGTCTTGTTGAAGAATTGTAGATAAACTATTTATTCATACACAGTAATTTATTAATAAATAAAAGGTGTTAACCGAATACACAATTATTAAAGTATAAGTTAAAAAATAAAATTATTATCATAAGTACACTAAAGCGTTTCTTTTCAAATATATTATTGAATGATAATATTTTTAAGCACATTTTGTATAGTGTATACACATATACGTAGTATGCAAGTGTACAGAACAAATATTTATAACGATTTCACATTGAAGTTATATTTAATTAAGTTTGAAATAAAATATAATTAATATTATTATTGTTATTTATTTTACAATATTATTGTAGTGATATATTTATCATTACATAATAAATTATTCATGAAACAATTTTAATCTAAATATAATTACACCTAAGGCTAGAATTATTTACCTATGAATCGAAAAATTTAATGAGTAAAATGTCGCATTTAACGTATACGAATATTATACTATAACTATAACAATGTAACATATATAGATTGCTATACGAAATAATATAATAAATAATAGCATTTTTTACTGATTACCATATAAGTTATAAATTCATATTAAAATAATTTTTTTAAGCCATCATTTTATATTCATATTAATACAATATACAATATTATTGAATTATTATAAAATTAATGAATTTAAATGAAAAAAATAATTATAATATAATATAACTATAAACTTATATCGTTATATTTGTTTTCGAAAGTCAAAGATCCAAAATATCCTGGATTCTTTTGTCAACAGTCAGCTAGCTGTTTTTTCGAAGTATTTTACAATTCTTTTATTAGAACGGTCAAATATACTATTAAGATCAAGCGAATGTTATTTTCTATGCACAAACTAAGATTTCTTAAAACGTTTTAAGAAAGATAGTATTATTGCATTATTCAATCAAATAGTTGTCTGTTTGTTCAGATTTTTTAGAACCTAACATACAATTAGTATGATAATACAAATTACCGTACACAATCAAGGATAATAAAATATGACGATTATTAGTGAAAACCCCTGAAAATAAAAAATTTAATTACATATATAGGTACACATAAAAACATGTACAAATGTTATACATCTAGCCATTTAGATAGGTATACAAAAATCAAAATAAAAATGAAATAGGTACCTATATATTATATATATAATATATATATAATATAAATTAGCATTAAACCTAGACAAATTAAGATACCAGTACATTCCTCACATTATATTATACAACTGCAGCAAAACAATCTTTACTTATTTGGAGTTATATAATATTATCCATATAACAGTGAATTCTATGTTAGTGATGTTAGTGCTATAAGATAATTATACACCTTTTTTGGGAAAAATTTAGCCAAAATAAAAACTACTAAAAATTATAACTAAAACAAAATTTTCTCCCTAAAACCTTGTTTTTATAATAAATAAAAAAAATGTTTATGAGCTACTAGAAATATAAAAATAAACACTTCTATAAATTTAACTACTATAACATGTTAACTAATAAATTTGATCAATTCAGGCGCAGATCCAGATGGGGTGCTAGGGTGCTATAACACCCGTCTTGGGATGTTGCTTCCTGAAAAAACTCTACATAACATGTATTTTTTAGTAGAATGGAGACATTTTTAATCAAAATTGGTACAAAAAAAAATTGAGAAGTAATGTTTTCCTAGTAATTTATAACTAGATGTAATCGTAAAGAAAATTCAAAAAGTTTGATAATGCATTAAAAATCAAACTAACATCTTCCCCATTACCATCAAGTGAAAATCATTTGGCCCACTCTGATCGCCGTCATAAAAATAAACTATACTAAACACATAATATGACCTTTTAAAGTTTATAGTTTTTTTTAATTTTTATTATTTGATGAAAAATTCTTATTTTTATAAAAAAAAAAAAAGGTAACTTAAACATCGTGATTCATGACATTTTAAATGCAAATAATTTCATTGCAACATAATAAACCTTAAATTATATGTTTTTAAAATGGAAAATAAAATACAGAATAATGTTTAACATTATATATTTATTAACATTTTTTTAATGTGCCTTGATTAAATGCCGATACACAAGCCGTGGATAAATAAATTATTCCTTAATACATATCACAGTTTCACACTTTAGATAAATTATGCGTATTCATAATCCATCTATTGATCTATATAGTAAGTTAATGAAATGCTTTATAGTAAGTTTTAACTTCACTTGAAATAATATTATCAATGCATTTGACTCCCTTATAATATGTATGCATACTAAGTGTGAATTAATAAAACATATTGTATAATATAGATACACGTGGTGAAAGGAGTAAACCTCAAATTTGAATTATTAGTATGTACCTACACTCTAGTATTTGAATAGGTACTATTAAAAATTAGTATCTAATTAATGATAAATGTTAAGTAAAATACATGATGAAAATATGATTTTATATAATACTTTAAAGCGATCATACTTCATATCAAATATTCCATCACAGTTTTATGATTTACACGTTAGAATAATTTATGAAATTTAAATCAGTTTATTTTTTTCTCAATTCATGAGATTTTTTTTTTATTAGCAAAATATATTTTATTTTAACATTCTGACTAAACATAATGAAATTAAATTATAAAAAAAATCTTGTAAATAAAATTATAACACTGGTATTAAAAACATAACTCTAGAAGAAATTTGAATAGGTACATCAGAAATTGAAACAAAAACAAAAAATAGATAATCAAAATGTATTGTTCTAGATATTTTTGACATGGTGCCGAATTTAAATATTTCAACCCTCACATTTACTTACAAACTTACAAGTTTACAAACTTACTGAAAGATATAAACCATTATAAAATACCAATAATTAAAAAAAAATCAAAGTTAAATATGTTCGGACAATCGTACTTACAATAACAATTTTTCCACAGGCCAACGGTAACGCAAATGCCGAAAACACGTCACGAACGGACCCTAACACGCGACTGCCGGGTACCGGAACGTCCGGATTCCGGAACAGAAAATAAAACGCGGTAAAACCCGGTGACGCCGAAGCACTGTCGTAAACTTTCGGGCATCATCGTAATATTATTACTATTTGCGTATACGTTATTGTGATGTCGTCTATGTCGAATACAACAAAATTAATAATAGGTATATTTTCTCTAATCAGTAGGTGTATATTGTAATAATTATAGAATACTGTAACTATCGCTAAAAAAAATTGTGTGCTATAAGCTGTATATAATTTAATGACATTAAAAAAAGAAAATGTACAACGTAAATTATGATCTTAAATAAAAAGTAATGATGACTGTCCTTCAAATTTTCTAAGACGCAAATATTTCATATTATGTATTATTGGAAATAATAAAAAATTATGATAATAATATATTTTTTAAAGAATCAAATATAAATATAAAATAATATCGTTCTGTAAACGACAAATCAAAAATCATCTTAAGGGTTTATTAATATACGATTACGTTAAGTTGAGTTTTGCATATTAATTATAATCAAGAATATTTTACACATTATTTCAACAAAATAAATTTTAATATGAACTAAAATTATTACGTATTAAATGTATTATGATAATGAATTATGCAATCGATTCATAATTTATTTTGAGAACTTCACATAAATAAAAACAATACATTAAATATGTTCAATGTTTTATGTAGTGAGAAGTACAATAAATGTATTGATTTTACAATAATTTGTGTTTATTATTTATTTATATTAATTTTTGTGTCTGTAAACACTTATTGGAGCAGTAATATTCTTCGTTTTTAAAAATTGGAGAGTGATTAGTAAGAAATTGGATCTAGTTGGTACTTTGAAGGGTCAAGAGTAAAAAATTCTTTTATAATCGGGAAAAAACAAAAAAAAACAGCTTATAAGAAAAACGTAAATTTTTAAGCAAATCAAATTTTTCACAAAATCTATATAGTTTTTATTTTATAACTCAAAAACGAATAACCGTAGATACTTGAAATTCTCACTAAATATTTATATTTTCATTTTAACATTCATAAAAATTGCGATACCTAACATATTACTATGTAGTTAGATATTTATACAATTTTTTGTTTTTATACCTAAAATTTGAAAAATGTATACAAGATTCTACCTAAAAGTTAAACAATTACTAACTATTTCAATGTTTTATTATATTTCAAAAAGAAATAATAAAAAATTTTAAAACGTCCATCATATGTTTATAAGTATCAATATTTTTTTTTAATAAAAATTATGTAATGTTACAAAAGTGATTACTTAAATGCTAATGACAGTTTTTTTTACAAGATATTATCAATATAATTAATATTCTTTTATGAATCGAGGTGTGTTCTTGTAAAGATACTGGTAGAAGAACTCGCAATAATGTTATGTATATGTTTTTGACTGCTTCTGTTAATATGTTTGACTGCATTCGACGAGTAGGCGGTTTCACTGTAAGCGGATCTTTACATGTTGTGCAAAAGGTTTGTTCCTCTTTGCTCATTAAGGATCCATGAGTGAGTCGGGTGTTCCCTAGCTATTGCCTATTGGCTATTACTCCCATTCTTAGGAGTGTAAAATGTATTTCTTTTTTGGTAGGATTGTTTGTATTTTTTTAGCGCTCGATTGTTAGTTCGATTTCATTTAGTTGGGTTCTTTGTTTTTTCCATTTGTTTGACCTTTTTGTTCTGATTGATATGTTTATTGATATAAGAGTGTCTAAGGTACTGTACTTTAAGTTTGTTTCTATTAGTTATTAGTTAGTATTTGTTATAAATTTTACCAATTTGTCAACTCTATCGTATTCCCTTCAATATCACTATGCCCAGAAATCCAGATTATATGGTCATTGTTTTTTCGTAATTGTTCACTGTTGTTAATATATTTAGGTATTAATATTATTTTCATTGTACTATGATAAACTTTAAGAATTTTCTTTTAACTTTTTTTAATCTATTTCTAAGCATAAGAAATCTTAAATTGTTTTGTTTTTTTTTTCTCATAATAAATATCGACAAAAAATGATTCGCAATGTTAACATTTTTGAAAATTGTATACAAAAAGTTATTTTATATATCTATATAAAAAATTTAAAAATACATAGGTACCTATAATTGTTTTATATACATATATACATTTTATGTTTCAAATTCATCAGAACGTATATTTACAGAAAGATGAAATTAAATTTCGAATTATGTAAAATACTATATAACATGATATAGGTAATTATATATTATTAAAACAATTAAATACTATACATTATTATTCATAAAAAAATAATAACCTACCGTAATAGCGTAAAAGTAAAATAAATTACTTTAATAGGTATATTAAAAAAAAACCTATCACGAATTAATATACTCAGTGATATTTAGCAAGAGATTGTCTCCACTCAAATTTGTTTTTCATGTAGGTATACAATGATATAATAATAAATCGTTGAATCTAAGTTTAACACGCCTATAATAGTGACCCACTCGACATCTAATGTACAGCAGAGTAGCCAGAGTAGTACCAACTTGCTTATTTTTTTATTTTAAACTTATAATAATTTATGAATAATATCAATATACATTGAAGCTGTTTGATTAAATTAAGAGCAATATTTTAGTATTTTACTTTTGAAACACTAGAACATGAATACTATAAAATACAAATATTTATTAAAGTCTTTGGATTGTGATTTAAATTCATATACCTTTTATAGGTACCAACGGACAATGACGTAGATAATTGAAAGTAGAAAATTTAAGCTTACAAAATAAATTTTGCTATAAATTATGGTTTATATTATTTTTCCTATACAAATAAACGTGTAAAAAGTTTTCAATTTCAGAATAAATACATGGTCTCCCCGAAATTGTTTTTTCAAGGGCTCGCGTCTTTTAATTAAATTAATTGTTCCCATTTGCCGTCTTATGGACTATGGCGTCCATTTTCCTAACCACATACATGACAATTTCACATTGGCAAATTAATCCAGTTCGAACTCATTTACGATGAAATTGAATTTATCTTGCTCAACCGGAATCCGATCGTAAATTAAACATTAAAAACATCATAGATAATCTATGAGCTATATGAATTAAAAAAATAGTGAACTAAAATTAGTAATAAAAACAACGATAACTTCAATTTATGCGTATTTAATAGAACCCAAAATATTGTATTTTCAATACATCTACTGTAATTCAAAATAATTAAATCGTATACTCTTTTAACATTATTGGTATTTTAAATGAGTTGGTCCATCACAATCGCAATTTTGAGACTCCGGTTTGAAAAAAAATATACTTAAGAGGCGCGTACTCCGTTTGACCGTTATGTATGTATAGATGCATCATGGGTACAAATAGGATATGTGATTAGTCGACAATAGTTGTATACATAGCATATTATGTTACATTCATATTATACATTTTATAACCATATATAATAAGTAATGATAATAAGTTTTTATCATTATTCATTTCTTTTCTACTATTTAAGCATATTATTATTATATTGTATTTCAAATCTCATTTTACGTGTCCGTAATAACATAGCGAGTTCCAGAAATTGAAAAATCGATTTCAACCGATATAATATACGCCAACGCCATTACTGAAGCAGCAATACAAAATCCAAGTAAATATGACAAGTAAACTGCACCACGAAATCACCGGATAGGTACTATATACGAATTACGAATAACAACATTTAGCGAAAGCACGGTATCCGTTTAAAATTTGTTTTCAGTGGGTACATTGGCTTACACAGATAGGTAAGTGGTCAACTCGTCGTTTTCGGGACATCAAAATGGCACTATATTTTTTCTGATTATTTAAACACTTCATGAGCCATATGCCCACATATATTATCATTACTATGTATATCCAGGCCGTATTCAAATTATGTTTACAAAAATAAGATCTACGCAAAATAACATGCATTTTGAGTACATTTTTTCACATAGATAAATCAAAAACATGCTGTAAAAAATATCTTTTGTTTTGAATTTAATGAAATATTTTTTGATTTAAGATAATTTCAACAACTCTTTTGGGCTAACTTTGATATATATTTGTTTTAATTAAACTTTTTTAACGGTTAATTGCATTAGTTTATTTTATTGTTTGTTTTTTTGAAATATTATATAGTAAGTATTAATAATAGAAAAAATATAAATTGTCATCAAAACTATGTGTCTATGGCTAAAAAAACCTACATCAATATTACTCCGCTACTGTGAAATACGAATAACTCTTAAAGTATAATTCAAAAAAAAAAAATATATTATCTAACAACATTGAACATTTACTATCATACCATTTAATATATGATGTAAAAATATAGTAGGTGTCAAAATTACCCTGAAATAAGAGTGGTATTATTGATACTTTTAATAATTAAAATGTGTATGATAAAATTATTTTCTTAGATTATTAAACTTATTAGGTAATGGGCAACTTGTATTGCACAGTATAATATTACTAATATATTTTAACAATATTTTAAATTAAATGAATAATTTAATATAAAAACCGTCAAATGGTAACCACTCTGCCGTATTATAGTTGTAGCCTGTAAGCTTCGAGTTGATTTAGTCATAATAGTGTGGTTGATCAGGTCATTGTAGTAATAAATGTATTAAACTATTAAAGCTAATTTCGATGATATATATATATCTATCATATACATTATATACATTATACAATAAAGATTTTGAGAGGAAACAGTTTAACATTTTGGCATTTATGGTTATCAAATATATATTTTAATAAAAATTTTAATAATTTTCCATGTTTTCTTCCTGATAGATTTAAAGAATACTGTAAAATTGTTACTTTTGGTTCACCAAATTACAGACTTGATCTAATTTTGTTTTGAGAAATCTTTCTCAAAGATAATTATCGTAGAATTTATTCTACTAGAAAAATTGTCTTCAAACACAAAAATAAGTATAAAACACACACCATTGTAAAATCAATACATACTTCACTCCGTTCAGAACTTAATAGAAAAGTATTAAAGTTATCCCATTTCACGGTAATACGACGTTAGTAAATTACTCACGAATGATGATGACCATTTTTCCCAACATCCGATTCATCGTCTGATTCTCGTTGATTTTTGTACTTCTTAACTTCTTTATTTACGAAATAAAACAAACATTTGACCTACGAAATTTTTATATTTTTTGGATTAACTAAACTCTGCAGCTAATAGTCATTTTTGAATGAAAAGTTTCATTTTTCGTGTCTCTTCGATCATTATAAGAGTTTACACGAAATGTAATATATTATTTGGTTACATGCCAGTTGCGCCAGAAATCGCAGTTAAAAAAAAATATGCAATTCAAAAAGGTTATACATTCATCGCGCTGACGATATTGAAGTCGAAATATGACAAAATATTATGCACTGTCCATTTCTGAGGTTTTCTCAATTTCAATTTTTGCTCGTAATACATACATGATGACACACGCTCGTATTATACATTGTTAGTGATAACTGATAATACAGTACATCTGTTTGGTATCTAAGTGCGATAAAATTATAAATTTGTCAAAACGGAAAATATACCAACGAAAATCAGTTAAAATCATGATATTATCATTAGATTAAAAAAAAGTTAGGTACACAAATTAATTTACTTTTTTCCAAATTATTAGTATTGCTTCGTCGTACGTATAATCGTCTTGTCTTATATTATAGTCGTACGTGAATGAAATTTAATTTGTGATGAATTCTCAAGCGCAATTGATGAACACCGATTATTTTATGGAAAGACTGTAAAAAAAGACAAAAGTTCCAAAATATTGAAGACCACGTAATAATGTTATATATTTGTTATAATAATAGTTATATTAAATACACAAAAGTTAAAGCAAACTGCACTGATTGCAGTAACGGTTAGTAGGTACCTACAAGCCATCCTCATTTTAAATACTGTTGAATATTGGTGGTTCCTTTATAAAAAATAGGACCGTGGACACTGAAAAGAAGAGAGATACACATATTAGTATATTAAACAGAGTGAATTTTTTAAACATGCTTATCCCATTTTTATGATTAAATTATGCATATTTTAAAATTCTGGTTTTTTAGTATACAATACTTATCAGAGGACAAGAAACACTTATAAGAATATTATATTATTATGATATTACTGTTACAAACATAGTCGATTGGATAGATGTTCAATGTCCATCTCCGATGATGTACGATAACATTCATTACCTATACCGTAATAATATTGTGTACCTACATTAAACGTAAAAGTAGAACTACGTAACAAATGAACACTTATAAATTCATTGTCAATGTGATATTATACAAGACGTTATATTATCCTCACATATTATAATATTACATACTCAATACTCACATAGTCACAATATCACATATACCTATTAGTAATAAATAATAATAGCAATTACCAATGAAATATATTATGTAGGTATTAATGTATTATATTCTACAAGACTACATGCCTCTTGCCTATTTGATACTGTACTTGTCTGTACTTAAAACTCTACACTCATAAATAACTAATTGAATGCATAATAAAATGTATTAATTTAACTTTAAAATTATTTACAATTTACATACCTAATGAAATACCTTATGTAAATAAAATTTAATAATGCCGGTTTCATATTCATACTGATTGCTTGAAAAAAAAAATAATTTTTAACAAAAATAATAAACTTTCTCCGAGTGTTAACATTTATAATCAATACTTTTTTAAAATTTAAAAAAAAATACAATTTTAATAATACTGTTTACTTAGTTTTAGATTCTGAACGGAGCAATGTATATTAATTTTACAATGATGTGTTTTTTTTCTGTGTCTGTGTACAGTATAACTTGTCAAAATTTCAATTTAAAACTTCAGGGTGGTTTCCGATCGCAGATTGAATATCCTTGGTGCATTATAGGTGAAAAGTAAGAAGTTTTCAAAAAAAAAAAATTCGAAGGAAAACAAGAAAAAAATGGGAATTTTTAATCAAAACCGGTTTATAAAAAAATCAATTTTTTTATAGTCGTAACTCAAAAACTAATTACTGTAAATACTTGAATTTTCAACCCAATGCTTATATTAGGTAGCGATATCTATACACGGTTAAATGTTCAAAATTTAGCTTTTTTGTGCTATTTATAAAAAACTGAAATTTTCGATTTTTCTGAGTAATGAAAATTTAATACAAGGTTTCTAAGTTGCTTTTATTGTAGATAAAAAAAAATCAAAAGTTTTTACGAATATTATGTCATTATGTCAAATACGCGAAAATTTGCAAGTAATTTTGTAATTTATTGAAAATTTATAAAATTGTTTGTATTTATATCTAAGATGAAAATTCAACACTAAGTTTTCCATAAGTTTCCTTTAAATATCTATAGAGAAAACTCGAAGTTTCATTATAGGAAAAATATGAATTTTAATTTTTTACGAAATCGCGTAAAAATAACGATTTATACTCAAATGATTTTCAATATTTGTTATTATACAAAAATTGTAAGTCATAGATACTTAAAAATTTTACCACTTATTTAGATTGGCATTTTCTTTACATAATTTAATTTTCAAACTATTTCGCTTATTTTAAGGCTATTTATAGGCATTTGGAGTATTCGTTTTAGATTCTGAACGAAGTGAAGAATGTATTGATTTTACAATGATGTGTGTTTTTTTTTTTTTTTTGTTTTTGTGTCTGTGTACAGCATAACTAGTCGAAATAAT
>VUJU01005035.1:0-15544 GCA_009835225.1 Aphis craccivora
TACGATTGAAGACATTAACGTTGGACGAGAAAATAATGTACTCACGTATTAAGGATGTGCCCCCACATTCCCCAAGCACTTTAACCGATTGGAAGAGAACGTTTACCTGAAACAAATAGAAACAATAACATTAAAATCGTGATATTGTATATTATAAAAATATAAAAAGACTGCAGTTCAAATTTATTATACATACATGTGTGACACAAAATAATTATATTTTAAATAATGTAATTTATGTGCACAGCTGATTAAAATAACAAAAAATAAGAAGAACAATTATTTTAAATACAGGTAATCTACTTTAAAAATATGACATAATCGAATACTCTGCAAACGGTTTTATTATTATATAATATTATTAATTATATATTAATGAAGATACTGAAAAGTGAAAACTGTTAGGTACCATCGTACTTATGCCTAAAATTATGTACAAAAATATACCAATCTAAGGATGTACATTGATATTTAACACACAAAGACGTATATTATTGTTTGACTAATAGATTTCCGTTAAACTAGCTTAAAGTGTATATATTATATTATGTTTCATATTATTGAATAATTAATGAAAATATGAATTTTTGTGAGATAATTTTTGACCACAGATTATTTATGACTGATTAAATTCAATAATAATAACAATAAATATAATATAATATTTACATACATTGTTTTATTAATCATAATACAACTTTGACATCAGGGAGTCTTTAGTTTTTCATATGCTATTTTACATAATTATACAAACAATGCGATAATAATAAAAATATATATAATTACTTATAGCTATTTATTTGTAAATAAATATATATTTTTTCTCATCAGTAACTTATACTAACTGATAAAATAAGGTAATGGTATTATTTTTGTATCCTTATTATCAATGTTTACACAAATTGCATACGTTATCATAATAAAAGATTAATTGTTGCTTAACCAAACAATATATTTACTCTTGTTCCAAACTATTGTCCTACTGTTTAAACTACTGTTTGTACCATAAAACTGATATGATGACTTAATTTTATTTTAGTTAAACGAATTATGATAAAAATGCATGCATACTCGTATTAATTATTTTTTTCTTAATTTAGGAATGTTCATTAAATGCAACGAACAAAATATCATTTTTCTGGTTAAATATTATAAAGATTTTTTTACCTTACACAACTATAGTAAATCACCAAACTCCGAACAATAACTACATTGTTATTTCCCGAAACTTTATTCTTATCGACATATATTTTAAAAATAATTTAGTTTCATGGATTACTATTTTATACAATTTTATTTGATCTACTATACATGTAAAGAATTTAACTATATAAGACGACATACAACACATTTTTGATTTTATTGACATTTTTTTTTTTTTTTATAGACAAGTTGAAGGGGTTGAGAAATAAAGCCAACACTATTACAATATATTGTGCACGCAACTGTATAAACAAAAAGTGTAAAAAAGAATAAATAAAAGCAAGCACAAATACAAGTTTTTCTTTCACTCATACTATCTATTTTTCTCTCGCAATTCAATCTAAATTCGGGTTCGACTACAAAGTTTTCGTTCTCTTGACGTCTGCAGAGTGGGGGAAGGGGTCAGCCGATTATATTTTTGTCTTGTTTCGCCGTCACTGTGTTTATACTCCGTGTCATTTCCCTCTTCCGTTCATTTTTAACGTAAAAACAAACAAAAAATTGAAAATAACGTTTCCTGCACACGGGAAAATAATATATCCCCTGTCCATGACAGGTCCTCGGAGAATGTTACTTCACTGACTTGACCTCTCTAGTCGTAGGGAAAAACGTTCTGTCGAGTGACCGATGAGTTTTGTTTTCGAAATAAAAAATAAATAAACGATTTTAAAATTATTTTTCAATTTGAAAAAATGAGATACGGGTGGATGTGCATGCACATGAGTTTTAGAGTCAAAAAAATATGATAAGGGTATATTTTAAAACTATGAAATTTTATATATAAGCTACCTATTATAATATGGTGCGAGAAATAGTATGATAATATAAATAAAAATCCTGTATGTTGAATTGCATAAATTCAAATATTTATATTATGTTTATTAACCAATATAGTTGTAGATTAAATTTTGAATTTTTTAAATTATTTGTACCTAATGAATAAAACATGCATTACATTTTACCATAATATAAAACTGTATTGCAAAATCAAAAATTTAGCTGAATATTAGTGTAATTTCACAATGCATATAATATAGCTTTAATAATTGACGTAAGACATTAATTTTAAAATAGTTACAAATAGTTTATAATATACATTAACTTTATTCGGTCATTTGACAAACTAATAAAATGGTAAATAATTTTATTTTTAATGGACTAAAAATCACAAGAAAGAAAGAAAGAAAAATGGCAGGAATTTACGCTTGAATGATAAATCATCAATGTACGAATTATTAAGAAAAAAGATTATTACCGAATAAAATGTGTAATCATTTGATGTATAGTTGTCATGGAAGCATTGCATAAAAAGACTTAAAAATTAAATGGTAAAAATAAACTTTCCAGTCAGTTTATTTTTAGTGCAGGAAATCACTTTTTTTGAATTCGTGTTAATTAAGTCTTATATTACAGAGACCATGTTAGTCAGTGAAAAAGCTACTTATAAACTATTGAGAACATCTTCTTTGCAGAAATTTCACATATTAGTCCCCTTATTTTTACACTTTTTTCTAAGTCTGTGTCACAGTCGACTTTTTTCAACTAATTCATTCGCGCTTTAAATTGCTACCCTTACTACTACTATCGAAGAGAGTACCTAGAAGGATTTTAATTTGCACTGGATTCTTTAAACGATTTTCATATAAAAACAATGGGCCACAAAGAATAATCATAAAAAAGTAACTGCTCAGTCAATTTTTTTTAAAAGTTTCAAGAGTCGAATGAAACTGTTTCACTCCAATTAGTAAGATTCAGATCATAACAATGTTGTGAAAAAATTGCACTCCCCCTATTATTTTACACGATAAACACAGCCCCTGCCTGTTGATTAAAATAATACTAAAATTTAAAAACCTTACTATTTCCTCATCGCTTAATTAAAACGCTTTATAATTACTATCATAAGAACGTCTTGAAATTACCCCGTTATCTCCTAAAGCCATTTACTCCAGAACTTACCTCCTAAATCTTTATTGTATTTGTTCAAAATTATAATCAAAACGCAAACTATAAGATCTCAATTTTAAAAACACGAAAGTGATTTATATATACTTATTGTACTTTGCAAATAGGTAACTAAAATATTATAATAGTAATATCCTTACCTATATACATATTTATAGAGATAATAAAGATTTAGGACCCTTATTAAATTTGTTATTTTATTATTGTTAAATGCAAAACAATAAACCACGCCCTAAAAACAGCTCGTCCTTTTTCCTGACACCCTTGTTCATGAAACTGCAGAGAATATAATACGCAGCAACGAAAAAAAAATAGGGTCAATACACAGGTAAAAAAAGGGTAATCAAATGTTTCAGGATATTCCTTAATTGCTTTTTGTAAACTACTAAAATGTACATAACACAGCTAGCTAATTTTGAATTATTCTTTGGTCAAAAAATGACTGGGACGTCCTGCCACACCCAAAGGGTGCAGTCTAAATTGCATATGAATGTAAGTTATGGAATGTACTTTAATTATTATGCTCCATACATCATATCATGATAAAAAACTATCAAATTAGTTACATATTATATGGATGACAAAAAGTAACATGAAATATTAAATTCAGCAAAAACGACGAGACAAACATTTATTTTAATTTAATTTTTTTTTTAAATCATTACACAATTCATCAAATATTATATATTATATACAACACTAATATTCAATACTATATATTATATAAAAATGTATCTTTATTTCAATAACGGTTGTTAAAATACATAATAGTTAGTTTATAAAATCATTACAATTAAATATATATATATGTATTTTTTTCGATTTCTGTTGTATTAGTATCAAACAAGAATAAAGAATTAAGTATTTAGTAAAGATAAATTACTAAGTCGTATCGATATACTACATTGTAATAATTAATAAAATACATAGTTTCTCCACTCATCATTAAATATTCATAAGAGTTCTCAAGCAAGAAAATTTAAATCATGAAAAATATATTTTTTAAATAAATTTCCGTATTACTTAATCATAAAAATATATGAATTAAAAACATTACGAAATGGTGTAAATTAATGTTTTCTACATTCAAGTAAACAATTAATATAAACTATAGTGTGGTTTTTAAATTTACTCATATTTTATAAAATTTAATTGATTACAGTGAATATAATATAGTAATCTTATTAAAAATTAGTACACATATAACAACAAAAATCTAACCACAAAATTCAGTATAATATAAATTTAAACAAAAACGTATTTAATTAAGTATTCAGACTGTACTCGACAATATTATATGCAATTATTACTACACATTATTATAAAACCATGTATTACTATTATATCTAAGACTGAAGAGAAATGATAAGGAAAACCGTATTAGATTATTTGGATGGTGGATATCACCAAACACTAAATCATTCTCACCCGCGTCTTTTTAGCTATCTACCTATCATAAATCACGATTTGCACTCTCCGAATCCGAGATAGTAACCGATTAGTTACAATCTACTTTAACCGGTGCGAATGCATGATGCGGTGAAGCGGTCGGTGTAGGATGCATGCGATAAAATTATAATTTAATCAACGAAGAACGTTGTCGATGCGTCAGCCACCTCGGATAGTCGGCTATCTCTGTCTAACCACATTTTTAAGCTGTTTAATAATTAAATGCTGCAGGCAGTTTGTATAAATCCGACTTGACGTGTAATACACAAATGCATTATTATTTATTACATTTGTAGTATACTTATGTATTAAAAATACAATTTAACGATGGTTAGGCATTAACAAACAGTGGCACAACTTGAAAGGGGGGTGAAGGGGTTATATTTCCACCTAATAAAATACGAGGTTTTTTTGTATTAATCCTACGTAATACGTAGATGCATAATTTGTATTGAAATTTCAGTCATTACCTTTGTAACGTTATGTGTCAGAACGACGGGCACTTCAACCACTTACAGGTATTTATTTAATAAATCTCCAACCGAAAAAATTTTATAAACTTTTAACCATTGCTTGTCGATTATATTGACTAGCGATATAACGCAATACCCTCTTTTACCTCATCTAGTCAATTTTTTTCACATACATATATACAATGATCGAAATATATGTCATATCAATGTAATATACTGCGCATTAATATAATATGATATATTGATATATTAATATAATAATGATATATTATTTTTGATATTGAAATATTATGTGATATTATGCACGAAAAAAATAACACGTTTAGAAAAATACAAAATAAAATTAATAATTTATGAGTTCAACACTAATTATAACCAAATAGTGAGATATATATCTAAAATAAATTAGTTTCACGTGGAGACATACTATAGCTATTATTATGATTGACACAATAAAAAAATTACATTTTCGTCTATACAATAATCAATAATTGTTATATAAATGTACATTAGATATTCATATTATTATTGTGTACTGAACAGAAAAATTAACGTTTCAAAAATATACGATAAAAATATTATTCTAGTTATTACTATGTATTATGAAAGATAATAAAGTAGATATTATGGATTAATATACTCACCCAATATTACAAATAATAATATAACTATGCTTATTTAGATAATTAAATTTCAAAGGGAATATTACATAGATATATCGTGTATTATGATATATTAAAGGTAATAAACAAACAAAATAGACGTATGAGATTATTAAATAAAGTTAAAGTTTTTATTATGAACATATTATTATATAGCTATTAGCTATATATATATATATATTATTATAAGTACGCATTATTAAATCAAATAGATATATTTTATAGAATTACTTATCATTATTTTACGAGTTGGAATATTATATCAGTAGCGTGACATATTTTATACTTGCACATTGATCTTAACAGTATTAAAAAAATAATATACATAAATAATGTAATTGCATTAATTCATACTAACCAGGTGTACTTATTACAAAAAAAGTGTGCATTGAAACAATTTGACTTATAGACAAGAACATAATGATTTTAAAATACATAAAACAAGATATTATATTTAAGTAAAAATCCACAATAATATCAGTATTATGTTTCTTTGTTGTTCACTTACCATCTCTATTTTCTTCAATTTTGTTTGATAAGACCAAAGCTTCCCTCCCACAAGACAACCTTTTGCAAGTTTCATCCGTTCTTATAGAATTTTTTTTCACTTTTATATATCAGGAACTATTTTTATTCCCCGGGGTGGACCGGAAGCCGTTTGTAACTGTAATATATTATTATTTTGCGAGCCGATCGTGACCGGATTTCTGGACCCGTATATACCTTTTACTTAAACCTACTCCCCCTCTCACCATCAACGTCGATTTTCCCTTGTACGTATATTTCTTGTCTTATTTTATCCAGAAAAAAAAATAGGAAAGAAAAATATTAACGACGCAACATATATACGGGTCGGAAAAGACGATATTATATACGTACTGTGGAGAGGGCGCACGCACCATGTTGTCTTTATTGTGGGCTAAATGGTTTTCTCTTCCTACCGGACCTTGGGCATCAAGGCTTGATGTAGGGATAGTCAAGATTTAGCGAGACGTGCGGGTATGCGTTTACACATAGAATAAAATAAACTGCAAATCGAAAATACATAAGTACTCACCAAGAATGAATAACAATGCATTACATCATAATATTGATCATAAAATATATAAATTTGTTGACAATACTCGGAAGAAAGTCAAATCAAAATTGATATAAGATATAAGAAACAATATAAATACTTTAAATTTATTCACCACACGCATTCAAAGTAAACAATCATACACATTTTATATTCTTCAAAAATAACAAAATAGTATATATAGATTCAAATGACCGAAATCGATTTACGTAGGTATTTCTATACAAGATGTTTGACAATGATATTATAATATTCAATTATGAGAATAAAATGTTTAAAACATCTGTAAAATATATACTATATAGTGTAGTGAAGCGACTGTTAAGAATTGTTAAAACACATAAATTTACATGTTATGAGTATTTTTATATCGATATTCATTGTAGAATAAATAAAATAAATTTCTAAATAATAATAATAAATTAACATTGACATTAAGATTTCAGTTTATTTATCATTTTTAACATCAAAATAGTAAGTAAAAAATACACCTGAATTATTATGTTTTAAAGAATATTAAAATATAGAATGGAACATCTAAATAATGAATTTTAATTGTATACCTAACGCAAAAATTGTTTAGTAACTTAATAGAGTAGACATTTTTATTAATCATTTCCAGAAGACCGTGAAAGCTTATTAGAGAAATAATTTACTAAAGTATTCAAGTATGTATTTGTGTTATGGGTTGGCAATACATACTAGGTTGTATATAAATTAGTTTAAAATATTTACAAACGGGTCGAATACGTTTTAAAATTAGTGTTTCCGTTAAAAAACAACAAAATTATATCACACGATAGATATGAACACGGTACGATGGTTTTCTCATTTTCCAGTCGTTTAAACATTAAATCGTAGTTTGGGACTGGCGGTAGATGAAGGGTTTTTATATTTTTGGCAATGAAAAGCGCGAAAGCGGAAGCTTTAGATTGTCTTTAAAAGGCTAAATAAAATACTACTGCGTCTTCCACCCCTCATATACGTAGTTATCGTCTTAATTGAATTTGAGCCCGTAGCCAATGTTTATAAAAGCAAAAGCTGTTAAGGGAGTATTTTAAGTATAATTTTTATTGGTTTTAATTTAAACAAACTTTTAAAATGTATTTTTGTTAGTTATATATTTTTTATAATTAAATAAATTATATATATATATATATATGTGAGTAATAAATATAAGTCATTAATTATTATAATGATTGATGATGAATGCAACTCTGAAATAATATTCTAGCGTATATTATCGTTATAATAATTATTGGTTTTTTATGTTTTATTGTTTTCAAGATTTTTAGAAATTAAAAATAAAATTAATATGTGTAAACAATAATTAAATCACGTTCTTAAAAGAATAGAATTGTTTTTTAAACATATTTAAATACTGTTTAGCACTTGAATAATCATTTGAAATGAATTAACGGATTTATTAGGTAGGTTTATTTAAAATTTAATTAGATTTAACACAGCTAAATTTCTAAATGTGGTCTTTAGAGCTTGTAGATTAAATATATATTTTTATTGTATTAATAATAATTAATAATATTAGTAATAAAGCAATTAGATATTAAATAATTGTGTAATGTCCAGACTACCAACCATATAATATTTGTAAATATATGATTTGACCGATATGGAAATTTACTTCTAGTATATGTTATTTAAGTGCAATATAAAACAGAATTTGTACTTCAATAGTTGGGTAGAAACTATTGTTTTGTGATTAAAACAAACATAATTTAACGATTATGTAATCTCACAATAAATATACGCAGAATTATTCGAATTTACAATGTAAAATAATTTTGTCAAAACTCGTTTTATAGTTCTAAATTAACTATGCTAACAAAACACACTCATAAAAAATACACGAATAGAAATCAAAACGTGCAATATAATTGAATATAATTTTTCAATACTCTTATTAAGAGAATATTATAATAGTACTATATAAAAACTTAATTCAAACAATTATTGTCGTTTTACATCATAATTTATTGTATTAGGATACAAAGTATTATAATTTAGTGTTACGTTATTATTACAATAGGTAGTTACTAGTTTTATTTTTGTTAGTCGTCAGTGATTACTAATCGTCTATAAATGCACACATAAAATACTTATACTAGCTTTGTTCATTTCACGTTTTCTGTATATGTTTATTTTTGATTACATTAAAATATAGTTTATCATGGTTGAAGGAAATAACAAATATACATTGTTGTTGTGAGCAATTAGATTTATTTAAAGTGCAGATAAGAGAAAATATGGCTAATGCGCATGAAGTTTTAAGAGATTTAGTAATATTCGATGTAGAACTTCGCTGACAATGCCAACACAACACATAACCCTCTTCAGAGTGCCGATTTATGTTTTACGACGTTAGCAGACTCGGTGCCGAGAAATAAGGAGAATTCTATGGTGAGAGTTTGCTGGTCATTACATATCCGGGTAGATCGGGTTTTTATTGTCTCTCTGGACCTCTTTGCCTAAATAAGAAAATGACAGCTGTGGACGTCTTAAAATTCTGCCCCAGATGACTCTCTAGGGGATAATCTAATAAAATTCCTGGTAGAAATCGTAAATTAAAAAGACCGAACAACCTATCTCATACACAACTTTATAAAATCTCTTGGTGCTTTTTTTAAAATTAAGTTTGAGTATTAAAATCTATATGGTGTAACATTATATTACATATTATAGGAAATTTAAATTTTAGATTGTATATTTTTCATTGAATTATGTAGGTACAATACTCAGCTTGATTATTGTATTTTTAATTTTCTAATTTTAAATATAGATATAGTTAAAATCAAACCACAAAATTAATATAAAAAATACCTAAATTTAAAAAAGAAATACGTGTATGGCGTTTATCCAATGTACGTTAATCAAATTATTTTGTAATATCTGTTATAATTCAACTATATACCTATCACCTAATTTTAAATCTTGCAAGAGAATGATCGAAATCTAATTATACAAAAGAGAATGACAGTTAAGTGTGTAAACTTTATAAGCAACAATATTACAATACCCGGCCCCATTAACGTCACCTCTCTTCCCCTATAGCAGCTTCAGTTTGGGCTATTCTCTCTTGGTGCTAAACTTTAATCAACTTGTACCCAAAGGGATGCATATTACACAAAGCATAGAATACTATTCTGAGAAAGAGGGAGAGAGAGAAGAAGAAAATAATGCCTCAGTTTCTCCTATATTACTGATGGTCTATATACAATGGTTTGTATAACCAAATTATAATGTGAACAGTCTTCCCGATCCCCCCTATGTCTTTTGAGAGTTTCAAAGCTTACGCCGTTAAGTTGGAAACAGATAACAAATTATACACCGTTTTGGTTCATACAAAACGAATAGGGTGGAGAGGTCAAACAGTTGGTTGAACTTCATCGCCAAGACTATCCACGACTGCAGCCGAATAGGAAAATTAGTACGGATTAACCAGATCATTACAACGAAATGTTTAAAAACAAACAGAAACAAACGAATCGTATACGAAATTAATACATCACAAGGTCGTTGGCCGTATAGAAGATCTGTTCTAGTGTAATTACTCCAAGACGGAAATTAAGAGTATGGAAGGTGTACAGGTAATTTCAAACGATGTTTGTCTTTCTCCTTTTAGTAAGGACATGGACTGGTGGGAGGGGGCGGATACACCAAGCGTCTACCGGAAATGGCGTCTTGGCACACGACTAGCAAATACCCTAGTAACCTTTAATACCGTTATCGCTGCTTACTAGGGGTGGTCTTGGAACATTTCCAAAGCGAACCCAATAACTTCAACGCCGGTCGATTATGGCCGTGATGCTCGATAATAAAGCGACGAAAATCTAGAATCATTTGTACCCACGTTGATGTTTTATTTATATATTATTCTATTTTTATTATCTTATGCTATATTATACACCTTTTATGTAAGCTTTATTCTTATAGTCATATATTATAACATGTATTTATATTGTATTTATATATTATTATATTGTATAGTACACAGATGGATATCAGAATTTCATGGAATGGTACATTAGTACACATATTATATTGAAATAAAATTACAATAAAATTATCATATTATGTGAAAACAAAACTTAATAAATCACATATTCAATTAAATTACCTAATCAAAACAATTCGGAAAAACTTACTTTGTTTCAACTTTTTTTAAAAAAAATATATAATGATTCAAAAACTAACTACTTTTAATAATATTTGTTCATATTTTATAATGAGCAATTGTTTTTCTTTGTTTGGTTGGTAGATTTATAATTTTAATTTTAATTAAAAATCTTATTTAATACAAATAATCGATCAGATTATAATTCAGCAAATACAAAATCATAAACCAAATGTCCAAGTTCTCAGTAGGTATAATCAGCTGGATTAACAAAAAATGAATAAATAACTTCATTGTAGTACGTAGTACATACACAACTATTATAATAGTAATGTCGAAAATCACACTTATACAAAAATTATCATCAAAAAAACAAATTTATAAAAAGATAAAGACGTACATTTTACTTGTGGTATAGAGGTAAGTTATGGTATAAGTTTTTTATTAAAAGTACATTATAATATAATAATAATAATATGATAATATTAAAACTAAACGCTAATGATACACTAACAAAAAATATCACTTGTTAGCAAAAAAACCGTGTGCACCAGATAATATTTCCTTCTAGTGTGTGAAAGGTCGACCGTTGATGGTGAGGCGCGGGTGGGGATTGCATATATCACATTGGTCCTTTCAAAAGGAAACATCGTATATACTATACCACCCGAAGGCTATTATTCTTTATTCCAGTCGACAGTCGAAGAGCTGTTCTTTGTGTACGCTCGTGCGCGTGTGTGGGCCAATGTTTATTGCTTTTCTCGCCCTTTTCTTTCACGCACGCCGATGTTGCCGAACATACCCGAGACGAGCTTCCGGTAATAGTTTCCTCCTGCATGTCTAACGATACTAATTTTATTTTTGCAACGTTATTCCAATAGCGGTGCAGTAGACTAGAGGCTGCCACGAATTTTTCGGTATACACACATTTGTTATAGAGTTGAGAAAATATTATATTATTATTTATGAACGGCGGTAGAGCGACACCTTAGGGAGTTCATATCGCCGTGTGGCGGTAAAAACAAAAATAATAATGTTGACGAGTTTCAGACGAAAAGTTTGTTTCTATATTTATTCCTAAATGTGAATACTCCTCTGTGCCTGGGCTGGTGTCTCGATTTTCAGCGGATTATTCAACACTTACACCAATCGATACATACATTTCAAATACTTTGTAACAAGCCAAAAGTAAAACACATACCGAAGTTGAAAAGTAACTTTGGTACAGTATATGCAGGAAATAATTTTGAATCGAGTCAAAAACTTTTTATGGTATTTATTTCAAAATACAAAATTAAGCGTGATATTTCTGAATACCACAAATTTCATATTTTCCATAATAAAATTAACAAAATATTATCATTAACAATTATGTTCTATCTGAGCATTAAGACTATGTGCTTTTTGTAGTATTAATATTTAGTTTCCAGGTAAGACATTTATACAAATTAAAATTATATTTATATTTTTTTATTAACAAATATATTGAGGAAATTGTTTAGGAAAAATATAAACGGATTATAGGTAATGTAGACATCAGTGTACATAAGACAATAAAAATGTAATAAAAATAATTTTTGAATTTTGTTTTCATATTTTATATTAATAAGACATAAGATATTGAGTTATTTAATTGCGCGATTTATTTGAAGACGATTTTTAAAATGAACATGAAAACTCAGAGAATAATACATGATTTTTTAATCAATTACTATATACCTATACCTATTATAGTTTATGATATAGAATAATATTATAGAACCATAGGCTAGGTATAAAAATATGTAATGTAATCACTAATTAGTATCAATACTGTACAAAAATCTTTAACACTACATCACATATACAATGACATAATATCATAGAGAATCATTTGCGAAAACTATTTTTCGACGGTGTTTTTAATTAATTTTCGCAATACCCGCATTAATTTATCAAAGGCATGTCTGCAGAAGGACGGTCAGATTAATGGATGTCGATCAGGAGAGCACGTGTTATCACATCCGCCGCAACGGAGGAAACACACTTGACGTGAAACACCTTACGATTTTTCTTCGCTCTCGTTAAGGGTCACCGTTTTTCGTGTTCCCGTGTGCATGTGCGTATGTGAGTGTGTACCGTGTTGGGCGAGTGGACTACAAGGGTGAGTGGGTATGTGGGTGTGTTTGTGTGTGTGGATACGTTTGTACCGCAATAATCATGAAACGCATTCTTAGATACTATTTGTCTATGTCCCCCGCCAACGCCACCGTGTAATAATTGCGTTATTTTACCTGTTATTGTTTTCGAACGTCCAGATACACACAACTCCCCTCTTCCCACAAGCACACCCTTTTCAGCAATCATCGGCGCGCGACACCAGGCACGAAACCCCTACAGCATAACCTGCTTTGTACTCTCACGGTGCTGACTTGCGGTTCGGATGATATATCATTTGTAACACTATATACATATATATTATATATATATATAAAAGAAATAAAAGAAATAAGCGTGTATGAACCACATGGTGTGTATTCAAGTTTGATCCACCAAAAGGGATTTTTGTTTTTAATGTTTCGTGTCAATTTATAATATAAATTAATGAATACAATTATTTGTTCTATCTGTATTATTTATTACGTTTGAAATAAATACTTATATGATGGCTTTCCAACATTATATCGTTGCTAATTATCTAATATATACAACATTGTTATAAACAATTAGTAAAAAAAGTCAAATTTTTAAAATTATAATTCTTAAAATTTTGAAAATGTAGGTATCTAATTAAAATTTACAAAAACGACGCATAAATATGTATTAATTCATCAGGTTTATGGACAGATAATTCACAAGTAACAATCAATGCTTGTGATCTTTTCATTCAAAATTTAACAGATTTTTAATAATCCTCACCCTAACATATACACATTTTTAGAAATTAAAAAAATATGAAAATTGACACAAGAATATTATTAAAAATACATAGTCAGAACTTATTTTACAGAAAATAAAATAAATCAATAAAATAATAATGAAATAACAATTAACTATTATGCAAATATATTAGCTAATAAATATAAATATGATAGTATTATGAGTTTTTACTTATGCATATATATATATACAGGGTGATTGATTAAGCGTAAAACACTCATTATCTCAAAAAGTATTCATGTTTTTGAAAATATTTTTTTTACATAGTTTCATAGTTAAATTGTCTTGTTTGATAATAATGTAGTACATAATATCATTTAATAATCAAATTCAAAAATGTAAATGAAAATTGAATAATAGTAAAATATAGTAAATATAATTAATAACAATAAGAGTACTTAATCGCATAAATGTATAAATAAAAAACGGACAATTGAATGAGGTTTTATTTATTGACTAATAAACTAATGTAATAATAATAATACTTTTTAATGTTTGGTAATTATTATGTCTTGGCGTCAAAAGATTTGTGCGCGTTTTATTTTAACGAAAACAATAGCATTGCTAACAAAATAAAAATGTCTATTTGAATTGACTGGTGAAATAGATCTTGTAAATGATAAAATAAAATAGTATTATAACAAGTTATTATAATATTATTTTATTATTAATAACAGTCATTAAAAGCGCATAACATAAAATCGTTCACTAACGGTGTATGGCGAAGACTGGTACAAAACACGCTTCCTTCTTTTGTCAAATATAATTATATGTCTTCGTATTTGTGTACCTACTCGGTTCGAGAATTACATTTTAATTATTGTACTGCTTTCCCCGAACCGTTACTTGGTAATAGATAAAAGAAGATTGTTTCTTTTGTTTAGTACACGTACCTATACACGTTAATCATATAGATTCAACAATATTTTTTTTATACAAATACTAACAAAAGTGATAATTTCCGAGTTCATTTAATTAAAACCATTATAGAAACATATTGTTCATTTCTATATGTGCGCTTAATGATTTTAAGCCAAAAAAAAAAAAAGTTTTATCTATACATATATTTTCAAAGAATGTATTTATATTCGAGTAAAATTAAATAAATTCGTTAATGTCACATTGAAAAAATAATTAGAAATTAGAAAAAATATAATAATTAATTGAAACTATGAATTAGTTCGAGCATGTACCAGTTGCCCCCAAAAGTACCTTTTTTATACCAATTCCCCCCAAACTACCTAGAGGAAAAAGTACCAGTTGCCCTCACATGTTAATATATACACAAATAAAATATATAGCTCGTAAAATAGGGGAGGTAAATATACAAATCATAAATAAAATATAAAATTCAAAATTATAATAATTTGTCAATATAAAATAAATAATATAAAATTTAAAATAAAATAATTTGTCAACATATATAAATAGTACAAAATTCAAAATATAATAATTTGACAATCAAAAAATAGTATAAAATTCAAAAGTATTATGTTTTGTTGTAATAATTACTAACCGATTTTACAAAATCTAATCTACTAATATTTTTGTTTTTATATATTTATTTATTAAATCTTCGATCCTTGCTTTTTTGTTTAAGTATGTGCGATTTGTAACATTTTTAATTTCGTTTACACTACTTATGGCAATGTATGTATTTGTT
>VUJU01005036.1:0-15539 GCA_009835225.1 Aphis craccivora
TAATTTCCAGTGGTTAGTGAAAAAGGTGGATTATGTTTTATGACCTGAATACACCAAAATTAAAGTTCTTTTATAATTATTGTAAGCTAAACTTATGAAAAATCTTGCATTAAATTTTATACTCTTAGCTACTTATACAACAATTTTTATGAATTTTATACCTACAAAATAATTTGCAATTATTCATGGTTTTGACGAATTTTTGTCAATATTTGAACATCAAATGCTAATAAAAAAAAAAAATTGTGCCTTTGTATTCTTATAATTTTTTAATCACTATAAGAATAACTTATGAACAACTTTGTATTAAATTTTTAAGTTTTTTGATTGGGCCAAAAAAATTTTATCGATACTTAAAAAAACAATTTTCAGAAAAATTGGAAATTTCAGTCGTCTAAATAGCTCAAAAAAAGTTAAAATATTTTGAAAATTAAATCATGTAAATAAAATGTCAATCTTAATAACTGGTAAAATTTTCAAGTATGTATGACTTAAATTTTTTGAATAATAACAAATATTTAAAATCGTTTGAGGATAAATCGTTATCGTTACGCTATTTCGTAAAAATTTAAAATTCAAACGCACTTACAATTTTTCCTATAATGATTCTTCGAGTTTTCTCTATAGCTACTTAAAGGAAAACTTTTGGAAAATTTATTGTTGTATTTTTAATCCTGAGTTAAAAACACAAAATTTTTTATGATTTTTCAACTTCTAAATTACTTTAAATTACTTCAATTTTACTTGCAAATTTTCACGTTTACGACAGATTTCGTAAAAATTTGAACTATATAAACGCTTATAAAAAAAAATTGTGACAAACGATTTTTGATTTTTTTTTAACTACAATAAGAAGAACTAATAAGGAGTTACAAGACTTTAAATTTTCAAGTTTTTTTGGACATCCAAAATTTTTTCATCGACACCTTCAAAAATAATTTCTCAGAAAAATCTAAAATTGTAATGGCCTATAAATAGCTAAAAAAAAGGTCAAAATATTTTTAAAATTTAACTGTATGAAGATGATACTAATATAAACATTTAGTGATCATTTCAAGTATTTACACTGATTATTTTTTGAGTTATAACCATATAAAAAAATCGATTTGGTCGAAAAATGGTTTTGCGTAATAATTCCTATTTTTCCGTCACTTTTTTTTTTGTTTTTCTTGGTTTTTTTTGAAAAGTTTTGGAAAATGTTTGCTTTTAACCTGTATAACGCATCAAGAATATTCACTTTACTATCGGAAACCACCCCCCAAGTTTAAATTTGAAGCATTATTTTGACAAGTTATGCTGTGCGCAGATACAAAAAATAACTCACATCATTTAGAATCAATACATTCATCACTCAGTTCAGAATCTAAAATACTAAGAAAAATTGAATATTTCATTTGTATTTAAATAGTTTTATGTATAGATAACACTAATATATACTTTTGGAGAAAATTTAATGTATTTACAGTGATTAGTTTTTGAGTTACAACATAAAATAATCTGTTTTATAAAAAAACTGGTTTTGAGTGAAAATTCCAGCTTTTTGTCACTTTTTTATAATTTTTCCCAATTTTTTTGAAAAATGCTGAAAATTTCTTACTTTTGACCTTAATAATGCAGTAAGTATATTCAACTTGCCATCAAAAACAATCTTAAAAATTAAAATTGTTTGCAAAATGAAGCATTATTGTTTTGAAAAGTTATGGTATACACATAGACACAAATACACAATAATAAACACACACCATTGTATAATCAATACATTCATTATTTCTTTCAGAATCTAAATGATGAACTATAGTTAAAAGAATGAAATAAAACCAGAAAAATATTCTTATGTTAACCAAACATAATCTAACCTAATCTAATTTGGAATCAATCAAATTCTTAGACTTTTGAAATCAAAATTTGTATTGTTTTTAGGAATATTTAGATAGATACCCATAGGACTAAGGGTCAGGCCAGTCAGGCCATGGTCTGACCTAATACCTACTGGCTGGATATCATAGTATCATATTGACTTAGTAGTTAGTAAAATTTAAAATTTAAATTAAAAAGGTAGATTTTTTTCTATATTTATCACTTATGGCCTAACCTAGTAAAATTGTCTAGTTTAGCCTAGTATGTTGATACCTATATCTGAAATAAAAAAAAAAAATTTTTTACACAAAATGCATACAAAGTAACAATCTAACTGTATCTATACTTTTTTTTTTAAGTTTTAATTTTCTATGATTTGGTCATCAAAATTTTAATTAAATTCCCTTCTAAACTACTTTTAGTTCTTTTATATGATTTTAATATCTCTATTCTTTTGTATTTTACATATGCGACCTTATCATGATATCTCTATTTATATAATATATGTATCCTACTACCAAATGGAGTTTTATTATTTGTAAACGGTGAGCAGAGAACAAACACCAGCAAGAGATTTTGTCAGCACAAAAATAATAATCATTTTGATGCCAATAAAAAAATAATAATAATAAAAAATAAATGTAGGAAAATGTTTTTCGTCAGATTGAAATCCAAGTCATTGGTACTGCCAGCACGAATCTCGTCGACAACGTCAGTGGAGATTTTTCCGCCATTGTTGATATTTCCCTTTTCTTTTCTTTTTTTTTTTTGTATTTTCAAAAAAAAACTTCATTCTCAAATTACCTTTTTCTCTGTTTGCAGTTGTACTACTTTGATTTTCGTTATTTCCAAATAGTTTCATGTAGGTATATTATACACTGTACACGTAAAACCTTCTTATCATTCAAATTCTGAGTATGTATTATGTATATGCATGTATATCTATAATTTTTTTATATTTTCAATATGTGCTCATACCCCGCTCGATTTATTTTAAATGGATTCTCTTCTCGTCCAAATACATAAACTGCAGCTGAAGTGCTTTTTTCTGTACGAATTGTAGCAATCATAATATAGTATGTACTTACTATCTATATGCTGACTGTGTAATTCCTTGGCTGTCAACTGATTCAGCTGTTATTTGTTAATAACACTGAATGCAATGTAGATTTTTTTCGTACATACACTTATAGAAGTTCAATGTATTGTTATACTTGTATTTTCTAACACTATTCGTCGATATAAATAGTTAAACATTACACTTTTATTAAAAAACTAAATTAATTACATTTTAATTTTAATGTAGGTATACGGGATGATTTACCAAACCATGTTTTCTTTAATAATGCAGTTATTATTCGAAATAAGTTTTTTGAAATTTTTAAATAATATACTTTAAAAACTATATTTTTAAGGTGATGGTATTATATTTTCTTCATAGAATTTTAGTTTTTATGATTTTATTCAAAAAGTATTAACCGTAAAAACTTGATACATACATATTATATTTTAATATTAATATATATAAACATTTGAAATTAAAATTTTAACAACATTTTCACCCATATTTTATAGTTGGTAATATTTTTAAATATTAAATTTGTATACAGCATTAATTTGAAAATTGAATTTGAAGTCCTTCATAAATAGATTTTATTAAAAATACAATTGCACGATTTTTTTTTATAGACATTTAAATTTAAAATTTAAATATTGACGAAATTGGATATTTTAAATATAACTAATACAAAAACTAATATTGTAATTTCCTACTAACGTCTAACACACATTATAATATTTATAAATATTATGTACAATGTTTATACAGCGAAAACTGTACTTACATGGATTATTATTTTTATATAAATGGGATACGTTTCCCAAGATTTTAACTTATGTGTATTTTGTAAATTATATACAAATTAATTAAATTATAGTGTATTAATTATTAATTGTATTACCGATATTACGATCCAAACCATTTTTGTAGTATAAGTATTAAATGGATTTTCTAAATAAGAAAAAATACACAATAAGAATTTCAATAACATTCATTTGAAATCTTATCTTGAGTACATTCCAGACATTTTTGACGAACCATTTTCTATTTTATAAATAAATAATATTTTTATTTATTAAAGTAAACGGCAATGAATTTTTTTTATAACCAAGAAAAGTCGTATACACATGTGAATATTTTATTATTTTCTTATACATAATATATAAGGGGTTATTAATAAGTTTAGTAGAGTTTATATATTTATTTAAATATACAATTCTTACAATTATTTATTTATTATTTTTAATGAAATTCTAAAATGAAAATTTTTGTAAATAATTTTTCTTAAACGCAGAATTAAAAAATTAGATACCTAGGTACTTAAATTAATTATTGAAACTTAATTTATGTGTTTATAAGGTACTCATTAATTTTAAGTAAAACACTTTTGTATTATGTATTAAACTAAATAATAATTAAAAATGTCGTACTGTAATATCATAAAGTTAAACATAGGTAATGTTAATTATAAAATATAGACATTTCCATAGATATACAAAATATTTTATTTATAACTTCCATAGATAATTATTTTAGAACCTAGCTTAATCTCTATACACGTAAAATTCAAAATTGCATCATACCTATTTTCAAATAAAATAATTTCAGACCACGGGTATAAAAATACACTGTTGGAAAACGAACAACGATTCTTGTATGTAGGTTAAATTTATTTTCAATTTCTTCGCTGAATAACAAATTACCATTAGTTTCGACAAATTGTTAAAGTTGTATTTTTACACCCAAGTTTCCTTAATGGTCCTTAGCTGTATTTTTTTTTTTTATTATTTATGATATTTTTTGCTAAATTTCCGTTCACTGGAAATTAAATCTATTACTTTTCCATCTTCCATAAACCACAGCACGCTCATTAGTTATCAATGCCAATTTAATGTGTTAATTAAAAGCAATTTCATCCTCTATTTGATTAAGACATACCTAGATTAGATTTATTTAAAAATAATAATAATTTACATGTTAATATATTTTTTAACTTCAGGCAAATAATCGAATTTATTAATAAATTAAAAAAAAAAATAGAGAACGTACCTAGTAATAATAGCGCTAAATAGAGGTTAGGTATAATATTTCAAAATATATAATTAAAAAAAAACTCTTTTCATTCTAAGATAATGTTTTAATTCGTAAAGTTTAATTGCTTATTCAATTATTAAATTTATTTCTAATAATTGAAGCTTCAATCGACTATTTTCAACTAAAACGTTTATTTTCTAGCCAAAATGTATTTATTTATTTTAAAATTTAGTGTGTAATTTTGTATTAGTTAATTCATTTAAAAAAATCATAGATAGAAAATTAGTAACGCATTTTATTTAATGTTTATGACTTGTATTTATTGATTATAAAATTGGATATGGAAAAATGGAAAATATGTCATAAGTTTTCGATTTACAATAATAAGTATAATAAACAATATACAATTATATTAGGTACTTAGTAAAATTAGAAAATGTATTTATGATGATTTAATGATTTATATAATAATAATACTATTTAATTCTGTAATTTTTTTGTTTTGTAACTTTTTGAGTTTTTAAAACATTTACTAGTACTTTTAATGGTCGGATATAGTCAGGATGTATTTAAATGAAATTCACCGTGATACCTATCAACATACTTTGAAGAATTATGTATATTTTTATGTCCTCATTATTATTGGCCTATGCACAAGGCCGGATTAAGGGTGGGGGTCTAGCCGGGGCGGTAGCCCCGTGGCTCTCTTAAGTACTCAAGTAAAGGGGCCCAAACAATTTTAAGCCGATACTCATTTTTATATTTTAAAAACTATTTTTCTTATCGACAAAAATAACTAATTAGTAAATTCAAAAGTACTATGGTAGAAAAGAGACATTTTACCAAGAACTAATATTTATATATATATATCTTAGTTCGTGCATTTTACTATTATTTAATATTTTCTTTGATATCAATAACAATATCAATAGTTAATAATGTTATTTATATCTAGTAATAGTGTAATACCATAACTCATAAGACTTATAATTTATATAGCTGTGGGTAATACTGCCAGTATTGGTGGAATACGTTAAAATCATTAGACTTGTACTAAGAGAGTTGGCTTTAAGTAAAGCAAGAAAAAAAATTATTCGATAAAATAGTTTTTGTTTTATATATTAACTTTTGTTTAATATTTGTTGTAAATAGTTAATAAATTTAAAAGTTATTATGAAAATTTGAATTTAGTTAATGAAATATGAAGTATTTACTTTTATTATACTAAAATTAGTAGTTTTATATGCATAAATTATATTACATACCTATTAATTTGATGAAATGAAATTTCAGCTTCGGGGCTTAATAAGTGTTTAATCCGGCCTTGCTTATGCAGAAAAAACTAATTTATTTTTCTTGTTTATGAAAAATATTAAAAAAATGTTTTAACCTACAAAATTATTTTTATAAAATGTACGAGTATTAAAAGTAGTGTTTTTTTTTTTTATTTTTTAGTTTCGTTTTGCGTAATCAAAATATCAATGATTTTTTTGCCAAAAATCATGTTTTCATGTTTGCTCTTTAAGATTGATGTATAGACGCTATTGTTAAAAAGTAAATCTCATTTTTGAGATTTTACTCAAATACTTGTAGTAAAAAAAATAAATAAATACTATATGACGTATACTGGTGGTGTTTTTAAATTGTAGAAGGATTTGGTCGTTTGATATGAAAATCGAAAGAGGATAACTTGAAGGGCTTATGAGATTTATTAGAATCCAAAAGGATCACTAAAACCAAAGTTATAAAATATATTTTTAAACAAACTATTTCAAAACCGTCCTATTCCAGATAATATATAAAAAGTATATTTACAATTGGTTAACAGCAAAGTTATTTAAATTATATGAATATAATTAAAAGAATATTATTATTTAAATAATTTCAATATTTTTGTATTAATGTTAGATTAGATTGTATTAACATACTATACTTGAGGGTGTCAAGTTAAGGTCTATGAGAATTTATCCAAATAAAAAAATTGTAATAATAATATAAACACGAAGTAATTAAGTACGTATATAATCAATGTTAAATACATTTAAACATTTATTTTTCCTTACTACTATTAGACACGCATGTTTCAACATTATTTTATTGTACACATTAAAATTTTATAACAAATTATAACACATAAAACAGTAATAGTAGGTTTATTTTAAATTAATATTACGTCTGTTGTTATTTTTAGTTGTCTAATGTTGTTACAATATTATTTATGTACCTAACACATAACAAATGTCAAATTTTTCCAAATTTAAATATGGTTAAAAAGGATAGGTAGGGATAGGGTAAAGATTGAATCAACTAATTCTTATACATTAAAATGTAAGCGTTATAATTTAAGATAAAAATGAGTGATGTTAAAAAAAAAAGAGTCAATTTATTGGTACCTCTCTGCTGTACGATTTAGGTAGTCGTTGAATAGATCATTGTGTTGGAGTATGTATGGCATGTATGTATTGTGTATATATATGTATATATATTCCAAAGAGATATATTTCGGGGGCTACAATTGATTTTGGGAATGGCTTAGCCCCCCAAGCCCCCCAAATTGCGCTTATATTGGTCACTTAAATGGATGTATTAAATTTGAATCTAATGATAGGTATACAAAAACCGACTCTGAACGGAGATGATTTGTTAGCCTATAGGATATATTTTTTAGTAGTTGGTGAAAAAGGTGGTTTATGTTTTAATGGTCTGAATATACCAAAATTTTATTTCTTTTATAATTATTGTAAACCAAACGTATGGAAAATCTTGTAGGTATTAAATTTTCGATTTTTAACTATTTATACATACAAATTGTATGAATTATACCTACAAAATAATTTGCGAATATTCATGATTTTGACGAATTTTTGTCAATATTTGAACTTCAAACGCTAATAAAAAAAAAATTATGCCTATGCATTCTTATAATTTTTTAATCACTATAAACTATCTCTTGAAGAACTTTGTATTCAATTTTCAAGTATTTTGACTCGGTCAAAACAATTATATCGATATTTATAAAAAAAAAAAACGAATATTTCAAATGCCTATACTTAAATAAACTTAAAATAAACAAAATATTTTGAAAATTAAATAATATAAAGAAAATGACAATCATATAACAACCGGTGAAATTTTAAAGTATCTACGACTTATACTATTTGAATAATCTATACTATAAAAGCAAAACATATAAATACACTATTTGGTGTGAAAACGAAACATATCTAAGTATTCTTACAGTAACAGTATATAATATATATATGTAGGTATCTTTATTTGATTTATTTAGAAAAGGGAACATAATAGGTTACACACAATATGTTTTCTCCTGTAAAATTTAAATTTTGACGTATAATATAAATTATAGTAATATATTAAAACAATTTTTTAGTATAGTTAGTATAATTGTAAGGCAATCGCCCTTGACTCACCTCAGAATGTGTAAATAGAATCGACAATGAATCAATTATTATTGTCGACGTAGATGAGATGTGACAACGGATAGGTGCTTTGGACGGTACTGCGGGGTTTGAAGTATAGATAAATAATATAATATAATATAATAAATAATATAATAGATTTGAAGAAAAACTTATGGAAAACTTAGTGTTGAATTTTTAACCTTAAAAATACAAATAATATTATACATTTTCAACTACAAAATTAGTTGCAAATTTTTGCAAATTTGTCATACTACGTAAAAATTTGATGTTTAAACGCTTATATACATATATAAAAAAAATTGTGATTAATGATTTTTGATTTTTTTACAAATACAATAAAATCATTTTATAAGAAACATATCAGAAACCATCCCCGAAGTTTGAAATTGAAGCATTATTTCAACAAGTTATGCTATACACTATACACATCATAGTAAAATCAATACATTTATCACTTCTTTCAGTGTCTAAAAATGATTATGACTGTATGAGCAAAGACGAAGTTAAAAATTTAGTATCAGATATAACAGTAAAATTGGGTGAAAAACGATTACGTACGTTCGTTAGCGGTGATACCTTTTTAATCTACATGATTGCGTTCGATTTTACCTGAGTTTTAAGTTTTAACTATATAATTGCATACGAATTCGGAAATACTAAGCGTTGTAACCAATTTTCTTGAAAACTATTATAGAACTAGAACTGGGAATAATGCTCATCCTTCAACACACGTTGTCATTACAATATTAAAAGAAACTCAAATGCAGACAAGATCGATTATATGATCAATTAATAATGAAAAAATAAAGAAATTGACAAAAAATAATTCAAATAAATTTCAAAGTAGGTATTAAAAAAAGTTTATGATGAAAATAAAATGCATAAAAATTTAATCTAATATTTAAAAATAGTATAATAGGTTATAGATGCCAGGAAATTCAAATTTAGGCATTTTAAAATAATTTATAGACGATTTTATTTATTGTTATTTATTAATTATTTAATTATTATTTATGTTTATTAGTTCATATTAATTTTTATAGAACTGTACATGTACTTGATACTTATTGAGTATGTTAAAATTAATAAATTTGACAACGTTATATAAAATTTCATAATATTCAATCATGATTATTTTTTTTTCTTGAAATATTTTTCAATCAATTTGTGCTACGAACACAATAGTGTGTTCTACCCATATATTTTTAATTGGTAACACACATTTACATTATTGTTAAATTAATACATTCATCGCTCATAATAGAATCCAAAAATATTATAATTCTTTATTATTATATATTAGAATATAAAATATATAGTTAACTATAAATGTTGCTTACAATTATCTGAAAAGTATTAATAACATATTTGAGCAGTCGTTTTTATATACATTTAAATAAAAAATAATTAATCCAAGTTTTAAAATTTTATAATTATTATTTAATATACTCAACAATTTTTACAAAATATTTAGATTAATTTTAAGTTATTTTTACCACAAACCTTTTTGACTAATGTCATCACTAGCATAAATTAATATAATATTCAAATAATAATAATTACAATTCTAAAACAACAGTGTTTTACTTTTCACTCAAATTGTTCCATAAATTTATGTTTATACTGTGATGATGTACATTATAAGAGACCAAAATTAATATTTATGATAGTGGATATCATTGTGTACCTAAATGTTAAATTGAAACCAATATCACACACCATTCAAAAGCCTAATGTTAATTGATTAAGATTAACATTGCCATTTAGGTAGGTATTCAGGATTATTCTATTATAACCTAATCCTGTCGGATAATCATAAATTCATAACAATCATAACGCGCACTGTTTATGTTATAAACTTATAACATATATCTAGACTTAGTGTATATAATATTAGAATATTTTTGTTGTTGACCAATTATTTGTTACCTACAGAAAACAGTTTTTTTTTAGTAAAATCAATTAAATAAATACTTGTAATAAATTAAATTTTATATTGATTAAATTATTTAGTTGTGTTTTATAAATCAATAATTATCACATCTAAAAAACATTAGTATGTAAATTAAATCGTATATAATCAATATATTATAGTTAAACACCTAAATGACTTATACATAGAATAATAATGTAACAGTTAATAATATAATAATATGTGGCTGAATATTAATAAATGTGTTTTTAAATTAAAATATTTAAGATTACCTGGTGTAATTTATACTGTATTTAAATTGTACATGGTATTTTTTAATCATATAAAATACATAATATTTTAAATTCTGAATTTCTGTACGGAAAAATGTCTGTATAGTCTTACAATAATATTTTTGATTTTTACTGTTATTATTATTTTAGCATTTTAAACACTTGATTATGGACTTTGTTTTAAGTTCAAATTTTTGTGAAATTAGATATTTAAATAGATTTTTGTACGTATAATTTAATAATGTTAACAAAACGTTCATTTTTTTTTTCATAATTAAAGAAAAAAATATACTAAAAGGTTTTTTCTTCTTACACTTTTATTCGACCAAGAATCATTGATAGTACCGTTAATAGCTTATTTATTTATTATCATTTTTTAACGGGAAATAAGGAAATGAACTTATAAATCGACAATGAAAATCTATAAATAATATATTTTTGCGATTTGACTGCCCATAAGAGTCTTGCATTTTTATGAACGTATACTGGGAAATTGATAAAAATCTGTTGGGTGACGGGAAGAAATGAACCAGGAAATTAGTTTTTAGAGTTAACGGTTTTTCAACCGAAACTTTATTTATAGGCTTAGATGGATTTTATCAGCCATTTTAACTGGTAGAAAATTCTTATTGTAACAAGTGATTTTGTGTCAGTGAACCTTAAGTAATTTCATTTAACTACTTACCAAAAATATGGTCTTATTTCAGTGCTTTAATTTATTTACATTCAGATACAACTATCAAATGGGCAATGTATTATGAAATCAACAAACCTTAACTTGAAACATACACCAGGAGCCGAATGGGCTACGACCAATTTATAACATTTTACTGATATTTATTTCTAAAGTAAATGTACTACCCAATATTAGAAATTCAATAATATTTTAAAATAGTCCGTTTTATATACTTATACGTTCTATATGCATAGGTACAACCACATATCTGTGTGCGTCAATCATATACCGATGACTTCCTGTCAGATCCAACGCGTGCGTGCGATGATGCTGTGACCTCATTAAATTATAGTGTGAACAAAATAATGTATAATATGATATAAGTAGTATATGATATCATTATTTTCAAGCGGTGTTTCTTTTGTACCGCTTTCGGTTATAGGCCTAGTCAAGTCAACTTATATATGGGTGCTATTCATTAACCCCCGAACTATATATAATTTGTCTTACCCTTCACTTTTAGGCCTATTGTTATTGACTAGTACTATTGTTATTATTATCTACTCTATCGGACTAGTCTATGAGTACTACGAACTACTATTCATTAAACATAGGTATTTTGGATTTGGTCGTCATGATCTACGTTTCGCTACCTATATGTATTATATTTAGTATATGAAGCATCAGAGCACGTTGCACTATTATTTATATATTTTATTAAAATGTTTCTAACCTACATCAATATGAACTCAAAATCAAAATATCATATTATGGAAGATATATGGCAAGATATGGCACTATCAATAGAACAATTCTCTATTTGAATAACTTAACTTGTGTTGTAGTCGAATCGTAAAGTCCTATTGTTAGTGGAACGATAGTTACAGTGTAACTACTATTCTTATGATTGCTACCACTACCACCACAATACGGCCAACAATACCATTACTACTGTTGTTTCTGTTGCTTATCTACTGAACTAGCATGCAGTCGTTAGGCCACCTCATCGTTTCGAATAACAAAAGATTTTTTGGAATCCTAAAAGCATCATTAACTGCGTGCATTTTGTCTGCATAATAACTTTTAACGATCTCGTTTAGTATCCCTCCGACATTGGCCAACTCATGACTAGGTACTATATATTATAAAATATATATTTAATATGTAGATTTAAAATATCATAGCCGAGACTGTAATAGTGTGTAGTAAATCAAAAAGACTGTAGCTGCACAATATATATTTTATATTATTAATTCTTTAATTATAATTATTATTAATCTTCTTTTTATTTATATGAGATTTACCATTTATATATATATTGCGCACACAATCTGAATTACTACCCTCTTATGTGTATATCTGCACACGCATGTAGATACATATATACATATAAGGATTTGTATAATAAAGTAAATTAACTTACTCTTATTTGATTGTCAGGTTTGACTTCTCAGGTGTTCGATAGATATGCTTAATATTAATCAAAGAAAAAATAATACACTATTGATAATAATATAACACTTTTATTATTTAGAACATATAAAATACTATTCGGCTAACACATATTATTTAACTCTTAACGTATGTCAACTGCCAAAGGCACACGCAGAGAGAGTGACGTTGTGTCCCAGTGCCCGATGGTCGATGGGTGTCCTTAGAGCCGGTGGTGTAATAAAATTATACCTATAATGGTCAAAGGACATAACAATGTCTGACCACATATGTTTACTATCGTGTGAACATATGTGTGACTATGTATATGTAAGGGATTATGATGATGCCACTATTATAGTACTATATGGCTATCATTACAAGTGTTATGAAAATTTGTGGTATTATTTTGTATTATAATGAAAAACAAATAAAAATACTGATAGTCGATAAATATTTTATCTGGTGCTTGTAAACGGCTTTACAAATATGTTCAATATTTAGTTTATGATTCTGAAAGAATTAAAATTTTAAATTTACAACCAAACTTATAAATTAATATTTTCAGCTTATTCACTTACACAGACGTGTCGTATACTCCGATTGCTCGAACGTATATACCAATAAATGAATACCTAACCAAAAATAATGTAAAAATACTTTAGTCACACGCGCCGTCCAGTGGTGATCGAGTCACACTATCACCACTACTGACGCCTTTGCTGCCTTAGCCATAACTATTGTATATTAATCTTACAATCGAGTTATTATCGAATAATATCGATTGTTCTAGTTTTTACATATTTATATTTTTGATTTTTACATTTTTACTATACTAATTTAAATATTACAGTACATTGACACTAACTTTACGCAATTGTTATTTTAACCTATTTGTATGTTTTTTTAATATTATTTCATTTATTTATTATAGTTTCGCAGTTTTACTTATTATCTAAGTATGGTTATTTTCTTAACTTAATTCTTACGCACTAAGTAATTCTTTTTTTTTTCCATAAATCGAGAGCTGGAGGAGGTTTTGCGTTAGCATTGCTTCCCCTCCAATCCAATTACGTACTAAGTACTAACATCTCTTATTTTGATTAAAAATTCATTTAACTATTAATGCAACAACAGTTTTAATCTATTTTAAATTTTATGAATATATCACACTGTAAATCAAAATCAATCAGATTAAGCTAGTTTTATAACTAAACATACAAATGTAGAAATTAAGCATATATAATGTTACATTACACTAACTATATACATTACTAATGTATATCAAAATAATAAAACAGAAGAGAGCAAGTGGCTAAACTATACATTTGACGGCATTTTGGAAACCTTTGAAATTGTTATGAGAATACCAAAGCTGAAACTTTGAATAATTTATTAGGTAGTTTAAACTAATAATTATAAATTAATAATCCATAGTTTTAGTTTTTATTATTTTCATTTCCTTCAATACTTAGTTATCTTATTTTAAAAGTATGAATGGCAAAAATGAAAGTAAATTATGAAAAAAAAGTTTATTTATGTCTTATCTACCTACAAAAAGTTGTTAACAATGTTGAAGACATTATTTTGATTTTCAAGTATAAGTTGAACGTGCTTAGTTAAAATGTCGTCAAAATTAGATAATTCGTAAATATTAAATTTCAATGTTAAATCGCATTTGTAAATTTTTTAATTAACTAAGTAAATTATATTTTGCTTTGTATGTTGTAAAGGTTACAATAATTTTGAAGTTTGCCTGAAGATGTATATAGGTAGTTAGATACATTTAATGTATTTTCATTCCCCGGAAACTCCACTTTAATACAAGATAATCCGACTGAAATATTTAGTGGTATCTTTTAGTATTGTTCATATTAAACACACTTCATATAGTAAGTTTTTTTTTACAAATTAACTAGTTAGGTAATAACTAATAGTAACGAATTATATTTAAAAACTTAAACTATAAAATAGTATAAATAAATGGAATAATTTGTTATAATTTATAATAAAAAGTGCTTTATAACAATTATTGTGTTGAATAAAATAATTTAACTAATAAAAATTTAACGATATATTAAAAAAAAAAGTATTACAATATTACTTAATATGTATCTATAGTGTATAGTGTATAAAATATAAATATAAATATATACGAGTAATAAAAATTGTGTCTAATGTAGAAAAAACGTCTGTATTAAATTAAAAAATAGTTTTAAATCTCTATATTATTTATCGCCGTCTACGTTGTTCAAAATGTGTCTTTATTTTATATCGTTCTATACCTATATTTTTTTTTCTACACACGTGGTCAGTTTCACCCTACTACTTATTTCCTGGACGATTTATTTCTGTACGTCATGTGCATAATGAAAATAGTAACATTCGAAGTGAATTTTTATAACAATTTGTTATGTCCAATCGCTGTAAAAATATTACGATTCTTCCGTAGAATTTGTTACTTTATCAACCTTGCGTTTATGCCGTATGATCAAATAAATCAAATAAATATAATATCTATAAGTATAAAATCAGTTCGTGTTGCGACACCGTACAGTCCACACGCATATTCGTGCTGTGACCCGCTTTTATCTGCTCCCGATAGCAAGTCTAGTGCTCGTCGTGGTGCCATACACACATCGCATGACATCTGTAATCGCCGGTAATGTATAATTATCTTATCCGCGGCAAATTAAATAATTTCCTATCTACATCATTATCATACTTTTTGTTATTATGAGTACCTCTCATAATAATCCAATAAGTCCAAAGTCTAAAAGCAACAATGAAAAGAAAACGGTATCCCCGTTAAAAATATCTAAAATTTCCAAAC
>VUJU01005037.1:0-15537 GCA_009835225.1 Aphis craccivora
CCGTTCAGAATCGTTTTTCGTATACAATGATAATTATCAATGGATTAAAATTTAATCCTCCTATAATATATAATAGTGGTCCACACGGCACCTAATGTACAGCAGAGCGGTACCCACACCCACATTTATTTAGTTTTTTTTCTATAAATGTTGATAAAAAAATAATTCTTGAAAATTTAATACGAGATCCCACAAAAATTATTCTTATAGTTGTATAAAAATATTAAAAATATATTGTCATAATTTGTTTTATGTGCATTTAAAATAAGAATTTTGACAAAATTAATGAAAATGATTAAAAATGGCAAAAAATTACTAATTATTTTTTAGTTAAAAATTCATAAAAATTTTTCTATTTGTATCTGTAAGTTTTGAAAATGTAATACAAGATTATTCATAAGTATATTTCATATTGAAACAGTTAAATCTAAAAAAAATGTACAGAGAAAATTATTTTTTATAGACATTTTAATTTCCAATTTGGATCAAATTATTTATTTAAATGATAAATAACTAGTGCTTGATTTGGAAAAAAAATAGAAGGGGGACTCATCGGATGTTTGATAAACGAGCGTTCCACAAAAAATTAACCGTCACATTACCGTGGGGGCAAATAGAAGGGGTACGCTAAAAAAAAAATTAAAAAAGAAGGGGGACTCCGTCCCCCTACGTCCCCCCCAAATCAAGCACTGTAAATAACGATATGTTAATTATTTTGTTATAATTTAAAAGCATCATTCGTGGGAACTTAAACTTTTATCGATTTTATTTTATTATTACCTATATGAATTTTACTATACGCAATAACATTTTTTATTTATTTTAAAATATTAGGTATCACAGATAGATATCTGTGCGTACTATGAATCAATTTTTATTGTTTTTTGCATTTATAGAAAAATATAATTTTGTGTGATATAAACTAATATAATATGGTATAAGAATATATTTATTTATTAATTATTATAATAATTTAGTACTAATAATACAATAAATGTAATATTTTCGGAAAAAAATGTATCTACCTACTGTAGTAGGTACTGTAATACCTACTTGAAGTAAAATTCATTTACTTTAATAGTTATACTAAAAAAACATTATCACTTGGTGATACAGCCATATAGGTTGATATAGATAGTTTTCGATTAGAATAATTTTTTGTATACAATGATATATCATTGAATTCAAATTTAACTTACTAAGCTACCTTTTTATCGATTTGAAACAAAATTGGTCACGACGGACTCGTAGCATTTCTGTTTGTTGGACTAGAGTTATTTTTTTGTCCCAGAGATATAATGGCCGTGTATAAAGAACGTGTATATATATAGAAGGTTATACAAGGTGTAAATTATATAAATGAAAAACGATTTATAAACGTAAATATAATATTAAACTCGATTCCGGTTATTGGGTGGCTAGTTAGTGTAAGAATTTAATTCCGTGGTTAGGTTAAGAAGAATAATTTCTATTTTATGACCTTGAAATAAAGTTATTTTAACATGTATGTTGGCAAATGAATGCGTACGACAATGGAAAAGTGTTTGGCTGACATCAATTGTAAATTTTTAAATGCGGTTTTTGTTTTCGAGTCGATTCAAAATTGTTTTAGAACGACCGTTGGCGTTGACTATAGAGGTAAATAATTCAATGCGCGTTTTTCAAATACCAATGTACAAAAAACTAGGTATAACAATGACGACGATGACGGTTTTTGATTTTAGATGTGTAATAACTAATTATGGGGGGATAAGCCTACCGGGAAATCGAAATTTTCATGGTGGTCCACCTTCAAATTTACACTCATTTTTAGAAATAAGATATAGGTGTATTATATATTAAGTCAAGCCCTGCGAATAGTTGGTTTTGTGAAACGGCATGCAGGGTCGGTTGTCTGATAAATGTCATCCTATAGTCTTTTTTTTTTTTTGTTACTTAAATCTGTAACGACTAACGAAATATCTATTGATATAGTGTAGTTTCCAAAAACAGCTCAGGATAAATTACGATTGTAACGTGTACAGTATCATTTTATTGAAATGATTGCTCAATACATACATATATAATATAATAATTATATTTATACAATATACTATACTAACCCACGTTCTTAGAATATTAACATAATAAAGGGTCGTAGATATGATGCTGGTATTAAGTTTTCAAATAATATAGTTTTTGGATTCATTTATGCACTAATGCTGCTTTCTAAAGTTGGATTTTGGATATCGGTAGTAGGTAAATGAACCTTGGAGAGATACTACATAAAGACCATGGTAAGAATAAATTACCTAGAGGCTGATTCTCTAGGCAGCGTTTCTAAACTGTGTTCCGCGGAATCCTGGGATTCCGAGAATATCACTACAGGGTTCCTAGGAACTTGAGCGCTTTCTTCAAAAATTTCAAGAATATTACTTTTAAAAATATAACTAAAAATCAGTAGCGGCTAGCAGGGAAAAAATGTTTTATGCAATAAAACTTTTGAAACAGAGTAGGGGTTCTAATTATCAAACCGTAATAATTTATTAATGAAAGCTAAATAAAAATAGTGAAAATTAAAAAAAAAAAAGTGGGCAAGTGGGTACCACTCTGCTGTACATTAGGTGCCGTGTGGACCACTATTATATATTATAGGAGGATTAAATTTTAATCCATTGATAATTATCATTGTATACGAAAAACGATTCTGAACGGAGATGATTTGTCAGCCTAGGGTATAATTTCGAATGGTTGGTGAAAAAGGTGGTTTATGTTTTAATGGCCTGAATATACCAGAATTTAAGTTCTTTTATAATTATTATAAGCTAAACTTATGAAAAACCTTGTATTAAATTTTCAACTCTTAGCTACTTATACAACAATTTTTATGAATTATACCTACAAAATAATTTGCAAATATTCATGGTTTTGACGAATTTTTGTCAATATATGAACTACAAATACTAATAAAAAAAATTGTGCCAATGTATTCTTATAATTTTTAAATCACTAAAAAATTTACTTTTCAGGAACTTTGTATTGAATTTTCAAGTATTTTGATAGGGCCAAAAAAATTTTATTGACACTTCAAAAAATTTTTTTTAGAAAAATTGAAAATTTCAGTCGTCTATGAATAGCTCAAAAAAATCAAAATATTTTGAAAATTAAATCATCTAAAGGATATGCCAATCTTAATAACTGGTGAAATTTTCAATCATCTATGATTTATACTTTTTGAAAAATAATAAATATTTAAAATCGATTGAGGATAAATCGTTTAAAAAATTTTTTGGTCATCCAAATTTTTTTAAAATTAAATTATGTTAAGAAAACGCCAATCTAAATAACTGGTAAAATTTTCAAGGATCTATGATTTATACTTTTTGAATAATAACATATATCTAAAACCGTTTGGGATAAATCGTTATACTTTTTGAATAATAACATATATCTAAAACCGTTTGGGATAAATCGTTATCGTTACGCTATTTCCTAAAAATTTAAAATTCAAACGCATTAAAAATTTCCCCTATAATGATGCTTCGAGTTTTCTCTATAGATACTTGAAGGAAAACTTATGGAAAACTTAGTGTTGTATTTTTAATCTTTAGTTATTAACACAAACAATTTTATGATTTTTCAACTTCAAAATTATATGCAAATTTTCGCGTTTTCGACAGATTTCGTAAACATTTGAACTATATACGCTTATAAAAAAAAATTGTGACTAACGATTTTTAATTTTTTTTAGCTACAATAAAAACAACTCATAAGGAATCTTATATTAAATTTTCAAAATTTTTTGATCATCCAAATTTTTTTTATCGACACTTCAAAAAAAATTCTCATAAAAATCGAAAATTTCTATGGTCTATAAATAACTCAAAAAATGTCAAAAATTTTTGAAAATTTAACTGTATATAGGTAACAATAACATAAAAATTTGGTGAAAATTTCAAGTATTTACAGTGATTAGTTTTTGAATTACAACTAAATAAAAAAATCGATTTGGTCGACAATTGGTTTTGCGTAAAAATTCCCATTTTTCCTAATTTTTTTTTTGTTTTTCTCGATATTTTTGAAAACTGTTTGAAAATGTTTACTTTTAACCTCTATACTGTACCAAGGATATTCACTTTTACATCGGAAACCACCGCCAAAGTTTGAAATTGGAGCATTATTTCGACAAGTTATGCTGTATACAGACACGCAAAAAAAACACATCATTGTAAAATCAATACATTCATCGCTTCGTTTAGAATCTAAAAAACGTATGGGTTAACTAATAAAAGTGGACACATAAAAAGGTTCCACGAATAAAAAGTTTAAAAATCACTGCTCTAAGGAAAGCTTGTTATGTCTCAAGCGAACCATAAAAATAATTTTGTAAAATTGTATTTTTATATTAATAATGTTTTATGTTTATGTATCAATATCCTAGTATATACTAAAAAAAATATCTGTACCGCGTTTATAATTAATTCAAATAAAATTAAAATAATTAGTATTGATTTTACAATGATGTGTGGTTTTTTTTTGTATTTAACGTTACCTTTTACAGTATAAAAATGATTTGATAATCAATTTTACTACCTATATTTTCTGGTAAGAAAAATGAAATTGAATCAATTTTCTACTTGGGGGGGAGATCAAATGTAAAAAATTCTTAGTATATTTTTGAAAAAAAATTAGGTTTGACGAAGCTAATTTCGTGTAAAAAATTATGACGTTGGTCAATTGCAGTATCTATAAAGTACTTACATTTCACGAGGACCAATTGTCTATTTACTCATGTTATCAGCGACGAATTATTGAAATGATTTTCATTGTGGATCCGATACACAATATAAAGAGTTCACCCCCTGACTGGTTCATATTATTTTTTCAGTGGTTTTCAACAACGTTAAATATGTATACTCAGTTTTACTAAAACGGTATTTAATATTGCCGGTTGTCAATACAACCGTATAACGACTTATTTATTAATTATAGCCTATGGGTTAGAATTCCTGTGTATATAGTATGCGTGCACACATAGGAAAAGGAAAATGCTGCGCTGTAAAGTCTATAGTGCTGCACAGTGCACATATTATATTACATTATTATCTTACCAAACTCGCACAGACGAGTACTCGGAGTATTATAGGTATAATATTTATTAATAAAGGACAAAGGTATAATATTTGTTTACTCCGCAAACAATTATAAAATGTGGTTAGGAAACGTGGAAGTTCACTGTAAAATAACAAATAATATGTGAAATCGTGAAATATAATAACATAACGACTAAAATTTGTTCACAAATATTTAATGAATTACTTATACGATGTACGAACTACTTTATGTACACCACTGCGATTTATCAATATTTTCTCTAGTATTTATAATACTCCATGGAATTTTTTTAAAATCAATTTATTACAGTAGAAAATTGAACATTTTATTGAGTTTTTATAGGTATAGATACAATTATATTATAATACAATTATTATAATTACAAGCAAAGTTATTGTTACTCATTAAGAATATCTATTACCTGTATAACTGTATTTCAAATCGACAATTTTTATAGACGTTTAAAAATGGGGACTAACCTAACTAGTTAGGTTTTATTTATAACTTAATTTAATATTAATTATTCTTTATAATAGGTAATAGGCTTAACAAATGGGGAAAAATGTAGGCATAATCGTATAGAGGTATACGTTTAAATGTTTAATTTCAATATTACGACAAATTTTTCTGATTATTTTATTTAGAGATTTGAAGTAATTATACAGTAAGTATATATGTTTAATATTTATTAGTAAAAATAAATGATTATTGAAAGGATTGTAGTGTGCCATTTCCTAAAAAAAACTTGAAAGCGGTAGTATTCCGTATTTAAAATTGGTCGCATGGACGTTATAAAAATACTTCGAAAATATATTTTCTTCCTTATTATTTCATGTGGGTAAACGTTATATTAATGTCGGCGTAAAATTATTCGAAAAAAACGCACAGGCCACGTTGTGCCGATTGAAAAAAACTAAATGGTCTTTGAAAAGGTCGTTTTGGCACGCACTGTGACTGCACACAGTTAGAATAGGTTTTTTCGTTTACATAAGGTCAGCAAACTGACGATAAGTGTACTTATCTTTGATGTCGAAGGTTGTGTCGTATTATATGTTTTTTTATATTTTACGTTCTGTCACGTACGGGGAAATAATACTACGTAAAAAAAAACTTACAGAACGGTTAGTGTTCTAATTTTTATTAATATTATTACTATTATAAAAGGAATGATGACTAGTTTTCAATTTGAACTAAAAATATTCATAATTTGAATACAAGCAGAAATCCATAACGGATACATTTATTGTTAGATCCACACAATGTATATATTTTAATATATAGCTGTAACCTAACTTGATCTTTAGAAAAAAATTTCGGTTTCTAAATCAGAATAAGAATTCTATCACCAAGTTATGGAATATTATTTTGTGTAATGGTTATTTCGCTTAGTGAGTGGATCGCGCGAAACAGACTTTTAAGGTAATAAAATGCTATAACTGACGATAATTTTGAGTGTGTGTGTGTACAGTGTACACTGTACAATATTGTTAAATATCTATCGTTTTATTAAGCGAACAACATACATATTATAATATAAATTAGATAGCGTAAGATAACAGAAGAAAACTTAATAGGAAGCATACCTTTAATGTAGGTTAGGTTAATAACAAACTAATATCATAATTTCACTTGTTTGTTGGTAAAGGTAATATATTAAGTAAATAATATTAACCTTATGATATTATTGTCGTATTCTATAATAAACCATAATTATTTTCAATAAAAGCCAATATTAAATTTACCTAAATAATATATACAAACACGGCCACACGGGTAAAAATAAAATATAGTTTTGTGTGGCGACCAGCAGTAGTTGTAGTCGAATGAAAGAAACATATCATAATAATATTATACACGCATACCACTATACCAGTTGCATTTGCATTTCTCCGAGGTGGTTTTTCTAGCTGACGGGTTTGCGGGCAAGCGGTGCACACCAACACATAATATACCGTGTAAGTATTGTATTTGTATACGTTTATGGAGGACGTTAGGGCCGGGCTCGTTTCGTATGCATGTAATAAACTTGTGGCCAAGGCCAATAATAAACATTCATGGTCAAAACCCGTTGGGCTGGTATCCATCATCGTCACCGTTTAGCCGCATCGTGGTGTAGGTACGTGTAATAATAATAATAATAATAATAATAATAATAATAACGATGACGAGAATCGTAAACCCCATGCCAGTTCCTCCTGTACTATAATAGGTATAATATACTTTCAGGAATCACCGTTGTCGATTGTACGCGCACAAAACTAGTAAGGTGGTGGTGGGGAAAAAGAGAAGCTAAAAAATTCCCTAAGAGTCGACAACGACTCGTGTCGGATCGCTGCGTGATCGCAAGACGTCGTTTTGCATGTTTGGCCGCCGCACTCCGCTGCGGTATCCAGTGGTTTCCAACCACCGTTAAAGAAACCCATATCGATGAAACGAAAACTAGACGAGTAAAACCGCAGGTTTACTAGCTGAACTATATAATATAGTTGTGACGATCGTATTATTCGTGTCGTCTCGTCTCTTATCATAATATTTTAGCTACAATTTTTTCTCTCTACACTTTATTCTCAGACTCGTTTGATGACGTAGTGTATATTATAATAGTACGATTACGATATTGTTTTGTCTCGAGTACGAGTATAAAGCAGTCCACGTGTCTTCGAACAAGCAGTTTGATTTTTTTTTTAGTGTTACCCATTTCATCTTGCCATTTTTTTAGCCAAATAATTTCGACGACTTTTGAGTTCGTTATACATTGTATAATAATATTGATACTATATTGTCTTAGTAAATAACTCGGCTGTATTATAGCTGTATTATTAGCTGTATAGTATTTAATACTCGAAACGTATTCGTTGTATATTACCTATATTAAAATACAATTATATTGGCTATGTGGTTTTATCTTTAAAAAAAATTGTACAATTTATTATATCGTTGATCAACTTTAAACATATGATATGTCATCGAGTATCTAGACCCGCATTAGCGCGTCGAGCCAAGTTCTAGCTAACAGAACTGGCGAGCAGCACCGTGTGTAATATTACACGAAACATTTGGAGCCACTTTTTACCCCCTCATAACTCAAAAACTATTCCACATAAACAAGTCAAATTTGGCTCATATATTGAGACTTACGAGATACATATGTGTTCAAAATTTCATAAACATATCTCAAACCGTTATTTAGATATTAACGTCTCAAAATCGTCATTTTTATCACTGATTGACTGACTGGCCTATAGATCAAAATTCTAACCCAGTTCCAGTGATCTAGAAAGTTCAAATTTGTCATAGAGACAGGTAGTTGGGTTAATACAAAGGAAAAAATCAGAAACTTGAAAATTTTTAATTTTTAAATTTTTTAATCGATTGATTTTATTATAATTTTTCAATTATTTGATCTATTATATTTAATTTTCGATTAATTAATTAAGTGCCTCTAATTTAATGTAATGTTGACTTAAATAGCTCCGCTAACTTTTCCCGTATCGTGGCTCCAAAAATACGTCCAGTCGAATATTGTGTCGTCGTGTCGATATTGGCGACCCGCGCGCAGCAACATACTTTTTTTTCTGTGTATGTAATTAATATTCATTAATAATTTACAAACAATAATGTAATGATATCTCACCAAAACATACATGTAAAATGATAGCCAAGTTCAATAATATAATATATGCCTCGGTTGTTGACTTCAACGACAAAAGAAGTGGGATTTAAATGGATGCCAAGTTCAATGGTCAGTCCTGAAATTTATTTATAACAACATAAAATATAATTTTTTCTCATCACTTAGGATAATGTTTTGAAGCCTAAGGTCTGACTTGGCTAGTTTCCATATACGAATTATGTTATAGCCTTCGCAAGTTCTAAAGCTATGAGTTCTTTTTTATCCTTCTAAAAATTTGGCTTGCTAACTGGTAGAAACTAGATATCGAACATAGTGCTCTCCCATGACTGTTTTAGTTGGTACTTAATAATACATAATTCGTATATGACAACTAGCAAAGTCAGACCGTAGACTTCAAAACATTATCCTAAGTGATAAGAAGAAATTATATTTTATGTTGTTATAAATAAATGTCAGGACTAACCATTGAACTTGGCATCCATTTAGATCTCACTTCTTTTGTCGTTGAAGTCAACAACCGAGGTATATATTATAGTATTGAAATTGGCTATCATTTTACATATATGTTTTGGTGGGATCTATAATACAGAAATACATAATTATATTATTATAATGAACGATCATTAAAAATAAATTTAAACGTAGATTTTCAGCTAGAAAATAGCTAAAATAGTTTTATATAATTTTTATTTCATTGTATTTTACCCGAATAATATCAAACCAGTATTTTTTTTTAACGCATCATTGCAAAGATATTAGTATTGTGAACAAGAAAAAAATGTTGTTCGAAAGTCATAAGCACCCTTTCTGATAGGCACTATGCATATTAAAGTAGTAATTTGAAATTTCCGTTTACGTGTGTTATATACTATAGTTCACATTATATAACATAGAATTATATTATATGCATGTTAACGAGTGACATTTTATACTTACGTTGCGTCTAAAATATTGATAATAATCGCGGGTACACATAATACTATAATAGGGTAATGGTAATATTGAGAAGTGAGGACCATGAGGTCATTTTTGTGTTTGGATTTCGTATGTATAGTTTTTATATAGCTGTATACTGTATAGAGTCACTCGTATTGACTATTGAGTTCGTTATGACAAAAAGTAAAGGACTTCATTGTAGATTGTCTTCGATCAAAACAGGTTATCTTTTATTATATTAATATTTTATATTGATACGCTCAAGGCGTTTTACGTACAAGGTCAATAGAAATAATACGTGTTCAACGGGATTTAATGTATTATATTGTATACTAATATAATAATATTATATTTTATATACTACAGAAGACATAGGACATAGGTTTTTGCTGCTTATGCTCGTACGTTAAATAGCATTAACGTTATTTTATATTATATTTTAAATATATTATATAGTTCGCATTATGAGTTAAGTTATAATTTATATTATACATACTACATAGGATAATAGAATGTTTAATAGGTATATAATGAATGTTAAAAACTATGAATTTTTGGTTTTTAAAGATACATTTATTTCTAATGGAATCATGCAGTAAACGTTACATCATTTTCTAAGTTTTTTGTTATGCTTATGATATAAATACTTAAGTCTGAGATGTGTAGAGAAGCAAATTTTAATAGTATTATTTAATTTCTGTACGTGTTTTTTTTCTTTTTTGATTTGTATCGATTTAATGGGTATATTGCTATTTCCAGCCAAATAACCGATTTAGTATTTATACATAGCTTAGCCCATTTTCATCAAAATGTGATATTTTTTTTATAAAAAAGTTTCTTCTAAATTGTCTTTAGTATGAGTTGAGTAGCCTAAACGAGTAATATGGCAAAAATATAACAAAATGCGTGTAGTAAGTACACAAAAATAAAAAATGTTCTAATCGTTATATTATAATTGTTTATCACAATTAACAGAAATTAATTTTGATATTAAATATTAATTGAATTAAAAAAAAATACATTTTATTATATTATATTAAAGTTAGTTTAAAGTATTAGTTAACAGTGCGAATATTAATTGTTAAAGTACATGTTATATATTATTATGTATTTAAAGAATTTCATAAAAATGTAAGTTATACATGTAAATAATTGTTTTTAAAAATCACACATCGTCAATAGCTATAATAATATTTTAATAATCAATGTTAAAAAAGTGAGTAAGTAGGTACTGACAGTATTGTTCTGCTGTATAGTATGTAGTATAATATGTCAAGTGCGGCACTTCTGGCTATATTTATCAATTTCTGAGAACGCTGGTCGGTCTCACTTTTGAATTTGAGGATTTGGTATAGGTAAAGGAGTGAACAGTTGATTGTAGAGTTTTAATTATACGAGTATATAAAATTTAAATTACACTTAAACAATTTGTATACAGAGAAAAATAGCTTTATATCAGAATTTAAGTAAATTGTTATTTGTTAAATTGGACCTGGACTTAAGATAGAGCGGATGTTAGATCCAAAGACTCGACTGAATCAAGCAATAGTTGGGAGTTCAGATAACTTCTATATCATGAACCTGTATATATATAATTATTATACAACTAAGTCTCGGATATATCGATTCAAAGCAAAAATATAGGAGAGGGATACCAAAAGAAGACGAAAATATGTTGTTGTTATTGAACTAAATTTATAGAATTCACATTGTGTATACATATTAATATAAAAAGTGTGTCTATGTATTCACGACAAAATTATTTTCTTGTGGAGACTAAATATTCAATACCTATTCTAGGATTTGACTTCAATTTTATACAAAAGCTAGTATTTGAATGCTATTTCTACCTATACTCGTAGATTAAGTTAATATATTACGATATTACGATTATTATATTATATGATGTATTTTGATAAAATGCGTGTACAGTCTTATTTATTTCAGCAGATAATATTATGTAAATTTTAAATACAAGGTTACTAATTTTCTGCAGATATGTAAAAATAATAAGTTACTGCAGGTACTCAAGAATTTAAATAGTTTGAAATTCGAGTACATTATATTTATATGATATTACAATATAGTTTTTTTTATAAATATTATTGTTTCGCTGCTAATGATTAATATGAGTTATTTTGAATTTTGTACGGAGTGATGAATGCTTCTTGAATTTAAATTATGTGTGTTTTATTTTTGTGTTTGTATGCACGATAAGTACTCGAAAATTGTTTAATTTTCAACTTTGAGTATGGTTTTAAATTGAATTTAGTTAGTAGGTACTTTGAGGGCCAAGGGGTCATAAATAAAAAATGTCCAGTATATTTTTTTTGTTTTTCCCAAGAAGACAAACTGGCATTTTTAAACAAATTCATTTTCTAAATAATTTTGTTTTTTTGGTATTAGGTACTTGAAAATGAATTAACTTAGACAGTTGAAATTTTTATAGAATCATTTTTTATTTTAGGAAAAAAAATTTCAAAATATTATGACTATTTTTGAGCTATTTATAATATTAAATGTTCATTTTTTTCTATAAATGTTGATTAAAAATTATTTGTAAGGTTAAAATATTTGAAAAATTAATACAAGATCTCACATGAGTTGTTCTTATATTCTATCTATCTATACTTTAAAAATATTAAAAATACATAAGCAAAATTTTTTATGCATATTAAGTTAGATTTGTTTGAAATTAAATAAAATCTTTAAAAGTTTACAAATTATTTTGTAGTTAGAAATCCATAAAAACTTTTCTTTTTATTTCTAAAATATAAAAAATATATAGTCAATTATTTAAGGTTAGACAATTATAAGTTAAACTGTTGATGAAATTACTTATTTAAACGATTAAAAATGTTTTAAATTATTTTGTTGTATATTTAACTGTCCTGATTTAAAACATTATTTGTAAGAACTTTAAAGTTATATTTATGTTTTATTATTATAAATATTGTTATACGCAATGACATTTTTTATTTGTTTAAAGATATTATTATTTATTTATACGATGAATCTATTTTTTTACTGTATTTACAGAAAGATTGCTTTTCGTATATAATGATACGTAGTATCATTGAATTCAAATTTAACACACCCAAATGGCCAAATAGAAACCCATTTGATACCTTATGTTCAGCAGAATGGTTTACATTTGTCTACCTTTTAGATTGGCATATTTTGTACCCACATGTGATTTAATATTGGTGTATTCAGGTCATTAAAACTACATTTTTCACCACCTAATAGTGAAAAATATATCCTAGGCTGACAAGTCATCTCCGTTCAGAATCGTTTTTCGTATACAATGATACCTATCAAATATCAATATTATCATTGCATTCAAATTTAACACGTTTGTTATAGTGATCTACTCTATGTCCGAGATATACTCGACATACTCGATTCCTATTATACAGCTGAGCGTTACCCACTTTACAACCTTTTTTTTTAAATTGAGTACGTCGTTATGGTTATGTATATGCATATTATATTTTGTATTATACGTAGTTAAATAAGTATATATAATGTATATAAATATAGTGAAAAAATGTAGGTATCACATGATGTGATATAATATATTGGATGAGAATCAATAGAGTTTTAACACTTGTATGACCACCGCGGGTACACGGCAATGTGATAAAACAGTTTTTTTACAAAATACTAGTATACTATACATTGTTATATGACAATAATATTATTATAGTGTTGAGTAATTAAAATAATATGATATCTGAAGGTTTTGTGTTTTTTCTGTTTTTGTCTTGTGATGATGTACCACAAAGCTGCCGACGACGCGTGGTTAAATTAATATTACATTGGTTTCATAATAGATCTGAAGCCCGCGAACCGCAGCCCTGTTCTGACGGCAGAGATAAGTGGTTAAGGCGTGGAACTCGTTGAACCACAATTCTTGTGTGGGTGTGTGTGAGTGCAGATAAATTTCAAATGTTTACGGATTAAAGCCACGTGTGTTGATTATTCTGAGTTTTCTAATTAATTGCCATTTATTTTAAATTGTTATAATATATGTATTTATACACCTATATATAACACATTATTTTATACATGATGTGGAACTTATCATCCGAAACAATTTTTATGCATACAGAGGGAAGGAAACGAGGTGTTGAATGCATACACTTCATGTTATAATATACATTTTATATAATAATATATACTATTATGTAGATAATACTGTAGGAGTTTTACCTTAACTCAAAAATATAATAAAGGAAGTGTTTATATTATGTTTTAATGAATACCTCCCGTGTTTTTTTTTAAATCTCAGATAACGTTTCAGATGATTATTCCCAAAATTATAAACATTGACATCGTACATTATTGTACAGTAATTATTTTGCCTAGTGGCTAGTGAATCTGGCAAAACTTAAGAAAATATAATAGTTATTACAAATTGATTTTGTTTTAAGCGTTACAAATAGTTAGTATTTAACACATTTCTATGGTTGTTAGTTTCTTAAAATGTCTTAAAATTAAAAAAATATTTAAAAATTCCTTTCATTTTCTGATTATTACTTGATTCATGATCAGAAAGAAATCATTTATTTGTACCTACATAAAATTAATGAAATTTTTTATCAATTTATTTTATCTAATTTACGAATGAATTTGTACATTGGGAGCTTACGGTAATAGTACAAAAACTGGTGAGCTATAAATCTATACTATGATTTGAAAATGTGAAAATGTAAAAACATTTTTAGACATTTGTAATGTGAAACATGTTGTTAGGTTAATTCTAAATAAATCAAGAATAGGGTTGAGCTAAAAATACAAAAGTTCTCTTTTTTTTTATCCGTTGACCTGGATTTAATTGAAAATTAGTGGAAATACAATCACAATAAGTAACGAATGACTAGTGAGTAAAAATATTTTAAAACTGTTATTTTTCTTTTAGATTTCTAACGAAATTTGCTTTGAAAAATTAACGTGTAAGAAGGAAGAATATTGTTGATTTGAATCTATTCGTATTTGCATATATTTAAAAAAAACCTTGATGGAAATATATAATAAATTAATCATAAAAGTTTCTGTTTCCACTTTTCAGGGTATATTATAGGTACGACTGTAGTTGAAGGGAATGTTGCCACACACGCAACGGCGTTATTATTGTTATTAAATTAGCCATCGATAATATTATTATTATTGTTTCTTCTTAGTTCTTAATATTATTATTAAGTATTCAATTGCGTATAGCTGACCTTAAATCATACTTGTTAATTGTTGATTTATTATTATTATTTCCAAATAAGTACCAAGCGCGGTATACCAGCTAATATATAGTATACCATACCTATACTTACTGCACTCATATTAAAACATATTTTGATACCTTCGATCCTAATTTAATAAACTGGATAATGATCGGTGGATATTATATCAAAAGTATCCATGCAAAAAATATTTACCTAATTTGTATAGCATCTGTGGTTAAGTCAGCAATAATACCAGCAAAAATCGTGACAAATGACTTTTTTCGAATCTTGCACGAGGGGTCGGCCAATCTTTTCACTTCTTAAAGTAAAGGTCTCGAAAAAACTACAACAAAAATACACTTTAGATATTTTTTACGATTTCATCTGGTCGATTCTTTAACTCTAAAAATAAATCATTTTATATGTGGTTCAGATGAAAGATTCACGAGGGTTAACGACTCACTGCATTTGTATATAATATATAAAATATTTGAATAGTTTTGTGAAAGCTGTACCAAAAGAAAGACTTAAAAATTTGTTTTTGAAGTGGATAAAAAGTTGAATATTTTTCATGTTGAACATACATTCGTAATTTTTTCATAGATATTATGACATCAAGTTGATATTACTTCTACACTTACGTGCATATAC
>VUJU01005038.1:0-15524 GCA_009835225.1 Aphis craccivora
ACAATGATAATTATCATTGGATTCAAATTTAACCGTCCTATAATATATAGTGATCCACACGGCACCTAATGTACAGCAGAGCGGTACCCACTTGCCCGCTTTTTTTTAATTGATTTCAAATGTTTTAAACTTCAGTTTTAAAAATATTCACAATATTAAACATGAATGAACAATTGATTTAACGAGTGAATAAAAACCATGCTTAGGGCAGGTCTATTAAAATAGAATACAATAAGAAGTAGATATGATGTAGAAAAATATTAATCATAATACTCATACGTTTTATTTAGATACATTATATCTTAAAAATGCAATACATAATTAAAAGTATATAGGCTTTTCAGTAATTTTAGTAATTTCACTTTTTTGTTTAGTTTCCTGATAATCTCGATGCATTAATGGCTAGGTAGTAGGTACCTACTTAAAACATATAATTAGATGCAAATTATTTACCTACCCACATAATATTATAAAATTATTTGTATGAACGATGTAAGAACATATCAATACGCAGGCGCGAATCCACGGGGATAGTGGAGGGCTATATGAAGTAAAGGGCTTTAGCCCCCCTCCCCTGTAGCCATATTATGTATTATATATAATTAATATACATGCGTATATTTTTATTAAAATTAAATATTTTGTCTTTCTGTAATACAAATTAGCCCCCCCCCCATTTCATATTTTATAAAACCATCACTGTCAATCCGAGGATTCTTGAAACTTCGAGAAATTAATAATATCATAAGTTAGTGATATTTTATATAATATGTAATCCATCAGAATATCAAATTCTAATTTATCTATATAAAATATTTGTTAACCCTAACATTAAAATAGTACTAAGGTTTGTTTTTTTGGAAAAAAAATGTTAATATTTGAGTACCTAGCTAATATACTAAAATAATTTTAAACACGAAATGGTGATAGTTTTATTGTTGTTATTCATATTACAAAAATAAATATTTAAATAATTGGAATAATAATTAATTTACATAAAACATAAGACATTTCCAAATGTATTATTCATTTGATCAATAGTACCTAAACACAAAACTAAATTGTTTCTTGTTTGTATAATAATTAATAATCGAATTGTTTGAATTATACTCAAATGGTCTTTTAATATAGTCCAAAATTGCATAGGAGATGATATGTCAGCCTAAGATATAATTTCCTTAGTTAGTGAAATAGGTGGTTTATGTTTTAATGGCCTGAATATACCAGAATTTAAGCTCTTTTATAATTATTATAAGCTAAACTTATGGGAAATATCGTATTAAATTTTCAACTCTTAGCTAGTTATACAAACATTTTTATGAATTATACCTACAAAATAATTTGCAAATATTCATGATTTTGACGAATTTTTGACAATATTTGAACTTCAAATGCTAATAAAAAAAAATTGTGCCTATGTATCTTTATAATTTTTTAATTACAATAAGAATAACTTATGAGGAACTTTGTATTAAATTTGCAAGTATTTTGATTGATCCAGAAAATTTTTATCGACACTTCAAAAAAAATGTTTCAGAAAAATTGGAAATTTCAGTTGTCTATAAATAGCTCAAAAAAAGTCAAAATATTTTGAAAAGTAAATCATGTAAAGAAAATTCCAATTTAAATAACTAGTGAAATTTTCAAGTATTTACTACTTATACTTTTTGAGTAATAACAAATATTTAAAATCGTTTGAGGATAAATCGTTATCGTAATGCGATTTTGTAAAAATTTAAAATTCAAACGCGTTTAAAATTTTTCCTATAATGATGCTTCAAGTTTACTCTATAGATACTTGAAGGAAAACCTATGGAAAACTAAGTGTTGTATTTTTAATCCTTAGTTATAAACACAAAACTTTTTATGATTTTTCAACTTCAAAATTACTTGCAAATTTTCGCGTTTTCGACAGCGATTTCGTAAAAATTTGAATTATAAACGCTTATAAAAAAAAATTGTGACTAACGATTTTTAACTTTTTTTAGCTACAATAAGAACAACTCATAAGGAACCTTGAATTAAAATTTTAAAAATTTTTTTATTGACACTTAAAAAAAAATTTCTCAAAAAAATCGAAAATTTCAGTGGTCTATAAATAACTAAAATAAAGTCAAAATTTGTTGAAAATTTAACTGTATATAGATAACACTAACATAAAAATTTGGTGAAAATTTCAAGTATTTACAGTGATTAGTTTTTGAATTACAACCATATAAAAAAATCGATTTGGTCGAAAACTGGTTTTGGGTAAAAATTTCCGTTTTTCCTTAATTTTTTTTTTTTTTTAGTTTTTCCTGGCACTTTTGAAAACTATTGGGAATTTCAAAAAATGAACTACCCAATGCACCAACTAGATTCATTTTGCTATCGGAAATCATTCCCAAAGTTTGATATTGACGCATTATTTCGACACATTCTCGTGTACACAGACAAAAAAAAAACGACATAATACTTGTTCTTTTTTTTTTTTTTTAAATTCTAACTTGTCGAAAGTGGCATATTATTGTTCTGATGAGTTGTTATATACCTAGAAAAAAAATGTTTAATAACTATTTAATAAACTTTGTAAATTATCGAGAATACTAATTATAGGTAATGTGCAGGATTCCATGTCACATTGGTATTACTCGCAACAAATATTTTTAAATCGACATTTAAAATATGATATACATTGGATATAAAATTAAGACACGCAAATATTATGACATTTATTATGTTTTATGTTAACTATGAAATTTATCGTCATATTTTTTTTCTCAAAGACGTTAAATTTAATTTATAATTGGTATATTTTATTATTCATCATAGTTCTGTATTATAACTAAATTTATTGATTTAGTTATTATAAAACATACACATTATTAAATGATCTTCTTTATCAAAATTAATTTTAAAGTACATGAAGAATAAATGATAATTGAATTTGAAACATAAAAAATGAACTTATTATTTTAGTGTAGGTATCTTACGTGGTATCTTACTTTAATATTTATTTTGATTTTATGTATTTTGGATCAGGGTTTTGCTGTTATGAGCTAATTAGTAAGGGGAGTGCATATTTATTATATACAGACTTTCACTAGTTTCTTACCCAATATTTGAAACTCAAAACAGTATTATTAAATACATCCAAAACAATGGCATGATTCTTCATCTGTATTAATGTTGTTATTCCAGTCATTAGTAATACAAGTATCTGTAAGATATATGATAAATTTTAGGTTTACTTTTTATATAACATTAAGTCTAATTAAAAATAATCGATATTATCCTTGATTTTTAAAGTTAAACATAAAGAATCTAATTTATGTTCAATACCTTTAGAATATATTTGTATTGTATACATCTCCAATTATAAATAACTCTAAAATACTCATAGTCCAGTTAAATACTCACTGATACTACTAGATTCAGATTTATGTTGAAAAATCCAAACGCACTTATTTCATCACATTCCGAAATTGATAATTGAATCATAAACATTTTAATCTATTTAAACAATGACAAATAATTTATTATTCTTAATGAAATATTATAATAATTGTATTTTACTTGAAGTTTTATGTCAACGGGTAAATTTGAAATCCGAATTAATCGTAAATAAGATATGATTTTCGTTTTCTATAAGAACATTATTTAAGTAAAATAGTTTTAAACACCAAAATATAAAAAAAAAAAAAAAAACTTTAACTTTAACTTAAGCAACGTTTATTTTATATATGCGTTAAAAATTATAATTTTGGTAATATTGAATATTTGGGAGCATATAATAACTATTTTAGCGATATCATTAAATAATTTTAGTTATTTTGTTGTGGTTCAAAACAGCTAGTTATATGACTAGTAGAAACATTCCACTATAAAATTATTATTTCTTATACTCTTTTTAAAATATTTAGACTTATTTTACCATGAAGCTGTATTGTTATATTCACAATATTCAACGTAGCCCGTAGGTAGGTATGATCACACAATACTTAATTGATTGACTAAGAAAAACAATAATAATATGTAGGTATGTGATGTTTTTGGGAAAAGAAGTTTATTTTAATAAAGTATAAATAAATTATTTATATTTATATTTATATACCTGAAGGCATTTAAAAATATCCATAGATAACTTCATTCTGACACACCGTTTTTGCACTAAATATTTTTTGTATAATATCAGATCATTGAATTTAAATTTAAATTTAATATATATCACTGATACCTACTTCTTGAAAAGTTACATATTTTATGCGTTTTTATTATAGATTATCATTATTATTTGAACGATATTTAGGAAGAAAGTTCTCTGACTACCTATATACCACATTACCAATGTTACCTATAGATGCAGGTTGAATAATACAGTTTCATAAAAACCTTTATATTATATAATTAAATGTTTCTATTTGTAATAAATTAATTGTACCTTTTCGTTTATCCAAGATGATGCAACGATGATTGACATCATAAATACTAATATTTGTAATTTATAAAGATGTACTGGTAAAAATAGCATAAAATCTATAAATCTAATATTTGATAATGAAAACTCATGCTTAACCACTATATAAAACGAATACATCAAATCAATAAAATTGAATACAAAAAAGTGCAAGAGAAATAAGCCGTAAGTCAAATTGAATAATTTTAAAATTTCAGATAACCTAGAGTGTAACGTTCTAATGTTTTCTATCCACATGACTATTTCATGTCGAGTCCATTCTCCTGGAATAGCATTTAACCCATCTGGAAGACATTTCCAATAATTATTTATTGTTTGAAATCTATATCCGATATTGACGAAAAAAAAAAATACTGTTATAAAAACCACATAATCGGTAATATATGGTGTACCAAAAAAATATACGACAATAATGTAAATATCGAATTTTACTGGTGGCCATGCATAAATTTGATATACTTCATATCCAATAAAATATATGAACATTGAAATTATAATATAATTCCAATTCTTTTTACTTAGTAACCACTGGCGATCATTGAATATTGCTTGTGGTAGTAATAACTGTATTTTTTGATCGAATTCTATAATTCCATTGATCAACCTGAAAAAATAAAAATCGAAAACATGACCATACACGTATTTACCTACATCAAGTTTTATGACTAATTAGTTTATACATAATTAAAATTATATATTTTAGTATACGACAGAAAATTGAAATAGTTAAACTAAACAGTAGTTTTAGTAATCTCACTTTATCATCCATTTTTCTGATAACCTTCCTGCAAGAACGACGACCCAAAATTTAACTAATCGAAATTCTTGTATATAATTAAAAAATGCTTGTTTATGAACGATATATGTACATATTATCAACACCAACATTCTCAAAATTTCAAGAAATGAATAATATTGTGAGTTTATATCTTTAATTAATAATCCATCAGATTCCAATGTTAATGAAAAATGAATTAACCCTAAAATCTTGCCTAAAATTAATATAGGCTTGAGGATTATTTTGAAATTAGTTGACATCTTAGTAATGTATTTTCTATGCAACTAGGTAGTACTGAAGAAAAATGAAATTATAGATTTTCAAAAATGAATTCATGAAAATTAAAATTATCCTACATTATTATCATATTATATTATTATGCATAATATACGTATAAACGATTGTTTACATAATAAATATATATTATTTACCTAGGTAAGCCGTAGCTCTTATGTAAATAAAATGTTTGTTCTGGTCGTAGACCATTCCGCTCCTTTTTTTTTAAAAAAGAAATCAATTTCTAAACTGTTCCCGTTAAAAAAAGTTTTATGAATATGTACATTTCCAAACGGAAAAGTTTTTTTAACACTACTTTATATTCTTTTAACAGAGATTTAAAACTGTCTCAAAAGTGATGTGGTTAAACACATTTTTGTGTAAACTTAGTAAATTATAAAAATGATAAGAATTTTTTATTGCTATAATATTAAATTATAGCGTTAAAAAATGATAAAAATTGCATGTATAAGTAGAAATTTAAAAAAGATATTTTGTAATTTTTTAAGGTATAATTTTTATATAATCCATACATGTTATTTTACTCTATGAAAATCAATGATTTTCTTAATGAACATTTGTTATTTTTTAATTTAAGTAGACGTCGGACGTTTATTCTGAAAGTATAAAACATGCCTCGGCTCTATGCGCATACAACACAATGCACAGATACCGTAGAAACATGGTTTTAACTCCAATAGATAGATCATGACTTATACTATGCTTCCTCGATGAGTTTTTTTAAAAAATGTTTTGGTTTATTTAAGGGAAAAAATAAAAAAACTGACATTTTTAAGCTTGAATATTGGTTGATATATTAAATCGATCAAAAAAATCTCTTCGAAGAGGTATAGTTTAATATCTCTCCTTTCAACAGAATTAATCACATTCCTTCTAAGTGAATTATTGAAGGATCTGTAACTATAGAGTGAATGATAGCTCAGACTGCGTAAACACATTTTGTCTATATCACACGTGTGTAAGACGGAGACAACACATGCTGGTACGACGTCCTCTTAAGTGTACTGACATGACTTTGCTTTAATTGAATTGTTAATTCGTTTTTTACGAGGGCCGTATAGGAATTTACTTGTTTTTTAAAAGTTTTAACGGGAGCCGTTAGAATCCGGTTATCACTCGTATCCACCGAATATTCTTATTTATTCAAATATCTATAAGTATCTGATAATACCATGGTATATACCTGGTATATATTTTATTTTTAATTTAGGAATGTTTATTTAATTATTTCAATAAATTATTGATTGTAGTGGTACAGAACCTATTTATATTATAATAATTTTGTATTAATTGTAATTTATATGAATTGTGTAATAATGGACAATAACTATAGTTTCACAAAATTAATTGTTTAAATAACTGATTTTAGAGCTAAAATAATTATAACATTTTTAATTAAACTATTTAGTTTTTTATTTAAAGCCGTATTTAGTTGGGGAAGGAAGTACGAGTTCATATCAGAATCAACTTGTCTTAAAGAGGTAGTATACAATTTAAACCAAATTAATTTTAAGAAGTTAAGAAAATAAGAAAAAACCACTCTCTAGTATTGTAATAGATGTCTAATGTAATTATGAAATAAATATAATGAGTTTGAAATAATGATATATCATTACCTATATGTATACGACTAATGATGCTGAGCGAAAACGATTTGCAGATTATCTATATCGCTTAGTGTATTTCCTGATATGGATTTTGATATATATATTAAAGTAATTTATTTCAATATTACAATTATGGTAGGTTAGTTTAATTTTTGCTAAGAATATTGCAAGTATAATATAACTAATATTTAATTACTCTAATGATAAATAGCCATTAGGAATGTAATTAAAAATAGGTAGGTGCCCACCAAAAATATTATCGATATGTATTAATTTTTGAGTCAGTATCATTTCATTATAAAACAGTGTGAAAGGGTTCGTGATAGAAAAAGGCAATTTATTATACTTATCTTCATATTTTTAAAACTGTAGTGAACTTCATAATATAAATCTTATATATATATATATATATAGGTCTTATAAGTCCTTGCAAAAATTTTACGTGTTTAATTTGCAATAAAAAATATACAAGCAATAAATCATTGATTGCACACACACACAAATTCTATAATACAAATGGAAATATAATAAAAAGGGTAAATCAAACCAGAATAATCTGTCAATTTAAGGATTGTCAAGAAGTATTACTGACACTTGTAAAGCTGGGAAAATATTTAAATGAAAACCATGGGATCGAATCTGAATTAGAGAAAATTAAATTCAATGATGAGACAGGTATATATTTTTTTTTATTATATTTTGTTATTTAGAATCAAAATAAATTCTTAAGAATGTGTATTATAGAATTTAAGCAGTGGAATTCTGGAATGGAACAGAAAACATTGACCATGTATGTTCGTGATCGTGTGTCATGGATATTAAACAATCTAAATATTAAAAAATAAATATCTACTACTGTCATCGATCAAATAGTTACATCAAAAAAGGAATAGGTATATTCGACACATCAAATCTACAGGAAGTTACAAAATTGGTAAAGTTTGTCCATCTCTTATAGAAACTCTACAAGATAACAAAACTGTAAGTGTCAAGTATTGAAAAACTCATTGTGAACATGTGGTTGAAATACTTCGTCGAATTAACCTTGACACAGAATCAATAATTCAAATTGCAGGTAACTTCTTACCTATTAATTATTGTATTTTCTTAATGTGCACGTTAGTTAACTATTATAAACCTTTTTTCCAATATCTAATCATTGTGATGCTGTCTGAATAAGTGGCCTTAATAGTGTTGTTTTTTATAGGTATATCAGCTGTATAATCATTAAATAAATCAGGAGAAAAGGAACTGTCCAGGGTTCACCTGCTTTAAGAGGATGTCATTGCATTGTTTGTTTTTTCTCCTTAGCTCATGCACCACATAGACAAAACACATTTAAGCAGAATCCAGTATTGGTAGAAGGCAACGTTTTTATGTTTATAAAACCTAGAGTTAAGTTTTTATCCATTACTATTGATCAAGAACATTTTGCTAATTCAGACCAAAATGATGTTAGTATGTGCAGCGACACAAACAATTTTTAAATTTTTAAAAATCTTGTAATTTGAAAAGTGACAAATACCAACGTGAAATCAATCTATTAACCTAAATTTTGTAAAATAAAACATACCTCAATTGATCATTGTATCTTCAATAAATTATTGTCATCAAACTCATGGCTTTTCACTGTAAATTTTCAAAACTTAATAATAACATGTTTAAATGAAAATCTTATTATTACTGTTATATAAGGATCAGGAGTTATATATCTCTTAATGAATATTACTCTGCATCATCTGGAAGATATAAATTAACACCATTCAAAACAATGTACTCTGATATGAATATGAATTCGGATTTTGTTCCAAGCATTAATTTGAGTCTTTATAAATATAAAGCTAATGACAATAAACAATTTCTACCCGCAGAAAATATTTTTTCAAATGAAGAAAACGATTTTGTCACTCTACGAAATACGAATGACAATTCAATTTGGTTAAATATTGTTTTGATCATTTGAACCTTAGTATTATTAATTGTAGTATTGAGCTTATGCATTTTTATAATTTTCAAGTATAAAAGAATAAATGTAAACCAACCGAGTTCAACGGAACAAACTGAACTAGAATTAATAGAAAATCAATGAAAATTATTGTTTAATTTTATTACTAATGGACAATGATCTTCCGTCTAACAAGGGATGTTATGTACCGACTACTAATGTGAGCCTCATACTATTAAATACAGTATCACCCACGTAGATTATTCTATATGCGTAGGTGACTAGTATCGATAAGGGACAAGACGGTGCTCTTGGCTGTTAACACGTCTTGTCGGCGAGTGAATCTTACAACCGACTCCAACAGCTTAAGTAGTTAGTGTAGTAAATAAATAGATTGTAAAGTATAACTTATAAAAGCAAAGTTGTAACAATTTAACATTTAATAAAGTGCGAATTAATATCAAACAGTTATTACTAATTAATTTTAATAATTAGTTTGATCCTTTCCAATATATTTGTATATATATATAATATATATATATATTCATTCAGAAGAGGAAAATGGAAGAACTCAACAGACGAGCTCCTAATAACTGAGCTCATTACGGTACATTATACTTAATTTTCTATTGTTAAATTTATGTTTGTTCTGTTTTTATTATAATAAAAATTATTTATTTGATAAAATGTGTTATACGTTAAAGCCCAATTGCCTTTATAATGACAAGTCACCATAATTCAAGTTTAAGTAGTCTTACCTATAAACTTTCAAAATTCAAAATTTCTCTTAATTTGAATATATTTAATGAAAAGAACATAATATGAAATTTTTTTTTTCTATTAGACCATAATTCGGGACTGAAAGGGTTAATAAATATATACCTGCGTAATCCGTAAATCGTGTGTAAATAAAATTTTTAATATTTTTTAATTTTATTACGCACGGGTATAGTAAAATTTTATATCTATGTTCGTTTAATTATTTCAAAATAATTGATGATGGGAATAATTGATATTATTGTGTTCAGATCATAGACCAGTATTAATATTATTAAGTCTAAAACATAACAATGCACGTATGAATATCAACTTTTAAGTCTTGTATACATAATTAAATCTATATATTTTAGTACACGTCTAATTATAAAAATATTTAATGTCAATTTTTCTGACAACCTTCCTGCAATGACAACGGTCGACGACACAAAACTTAACTAATCGAAACTCATTTACATAATAAAATCGATGTGTGTCAACGATATAATATGTACATATAATAAACACAAACATTCTTAAAATTTCAAGAAAAGAATAATACTGTGAGTTTAACTACTCGTATAATATAATTAATTAGTAATCCATCAGATTCCAAAATATATGAATATTTTATGAATATATGTTAAAATATATTTTAAGTTTTTTATTCATATTATTAAGCGCTTATTTGTATACACGATTATAATTATTAATTTATTACTTTTTTCAAGAATATTTATTTTATTTATACTGAGTTTTTAAATAGCCAAATAAATGATATTAATAATGACGCGTTGCACGTAAATTCATTCTCAATCGTATTGTTTTTGGGGGGGTTAGCGGTAAGTTCTGTATTAATTTTAAGTGTTCTCAATCGTTTGATAGCCGAAATTATTGATTCTAAAATGAACTCATGATAATTCAAATTTTCATGCATACACAATATACGAATAAACAATTGTTTACATAATAAATATATACCTAGGTAAACTGGTAAACCGTAGCTTATGTAGGAAAATAAAATGTATAATATTCTTATTTATTCAAGTACGTGTGGGTAATAAATAACTATTGGCAACAAATCATCTCCGTTCAGAATTGTTTTTATCTGAATAATATTTATTTGAATAAATTTCAAATTAAGATTAAAATGATTAAATAAATTACTATAATAGTATAATATTTCATTCAACAACTATTAACAGCATAGTTACATGACGTACTATGTGGCATTAAAACTACAGCACTTTTTATAATATTTTTGTTGAACAAAAGTTGAAGTGTTCACTGTTCACTTAAAGGTAGGTCCAATGTTTTTACTTCGATTTATTCTGAAAAGAAAATTATTAACTATTTAATAAATTGTGCTAGTTATCTAAAAAATTAATTATTAATAATATACTGGATCCCATGTAACACTGATATTTCTCAAAAAAAAAAAAAAAAATATTCTAAAATCGACAATTAAAACATAATCTGAAATGCTTATTGCATAAAAATAATTAGATGCATTTATTAAAAAAAAAAAAAATAATAAAAATATATATTAATTATTAAATGTATATGTAATGAAAGGTATAATATTATAGGTATTTTATTTATTTTATTAATTTTTTTTTTCTGCTAAATGTTTAATTTAATCGAGGTAAAATACAGTAATTTTTAATTTATTATTAGTAAAATGTAGTCTATAATGGATAATGTCCTTATTGTATCCAAACTAAGCTATTTTATAATCTATTGTACTTTTGTACATTTACTGTGTTTATCTATTTAGTTATGATTAAACATACAAATTATTAAATGATATTCTTCATCACAATAAATTTTACAACATAAAAAACAAATATGATGCTTGAATTTAGAATATTAAAAAATAACTTATTATTATTATTTTTCTTACTTTTATATTAGTTTTGATTTTATGTATTGACATTTTTATGTCTTTTCTTTGGCACATAGATTTGAAAAGCGTAACGGAAGTCGCGTAACAGAAAAAGCGTTACATAGAAAGCGTTACGATCTGCCTTGGCACACAGAATCTAAAAGTGTTATGTTACGATTACCCTGGTTACCTGGTTACCAATGGTAACGGAAAATTATCTGCCTTGGCACACAGAATCGAAAAGTGTAACGATTAGTCTGTGATAGATCGTGATTCATTTATTAGACATAAAATGTCTCACTTCATTGCAGATTCGTATGCAATATGACATGATTTTTTTTTGCATCAGTGTTTTATATTTATAAGCTTATGGGTAGGGTATTCCAAATTTATTATAATATAAAGATATTCACTAGTTTCTTACCCAATCACGGTAATTTAAAATAGTGTTATAATATAATTCCAAAACAATCGGATGATTCTTCATCTGTATTAATGTTATGATTGCAGTCATTAGTAATACTAGTATCTGCAACAAAGACACAAAGATATATGATAAATTTTAGGCTTTTTTTTTCAAATATTGTTAAATTTAATTAAAAATAATCAATATTTTTCTAGAGATTTAAAGTTAAACATAAAGAATCTCATTTATGCACAATACCATCTGAATATTTTTACACTGTACATCTCTAATAATGAATTACTCTTAAATACTTCTACCCTTATTAATACTCACTGATACTACTAGATTCAAATTTATGTTGAAAAATCCAAAGGCGGTAGTTTCTTCCAATTCCAAAATTGATAATTGATTCATAAACATTTTAATCTATTTAAACAATAACAAATAATTTATTATTCTTAATGAAATATTATAATAATTGTATTTTACTTGAAGTTTTATGTCAACAGGTAAATTTGAAATCCGAATTAATCGTAAATACGATATGATTTTCGTTTTCTAGAACATTTTTTAAAGTGAAATGAATTCATTCAATAAAATATTTAAAAAATGATTTTAGCTTAAATCTTCATCTATTTTGTATATGCGTTAGGAACTATAATCTTGGCATTGAATATTTGAGAGTATATAAAACAATATATATATATACTATATAATTATATTTTGGAGATGTATGTTAAAAAAAAAATTGTTATTTTTCTCTGGAAAGTACTTTGATCCGCTTTACTACATTACCACTTTTATCCACACGTGGCTAAATTACTACACTGGTTCATTAAAAGTTATACAATATATTTAAATTTAATCTATTTGACATTTGTTATAAAATAATTGTACCTCTTCGATTATCCAGGAGGATGCAACGATGATTGACATCAGAAATACTATTGCTTGTAATCTATATAGGTGTGTTGGTATAAAGTGTAAAAGGTCGATTAATTTATAATTTGATATTGCAAACTCATGCTTAATCAGTATATAAAATGAATACAACAGATCAAAAAAATTGAATACAAAAAAATACAATAGCAATAAGCCGTAACCCAAATTGAATAATTTTAAAATTTCAGATAATCTAGTGTGTAAAATTCTAATGTCATCTATCAAAATAACTATTTCATGATGAATAAATTCTCCTGGAACAGTGATTAGCCCATCTGGAAGGGATTTCCAATAAATATTTATTGTTTGATATCTATATCCGATATTGATGAGAAAAAAATATACTGTTATAAAAACCACATAGTCGGTAATGTATGGTTTACCAAAAAAATATATGGCAACAGTAAACATGTCGATTTTCTTTGGTTGAAATATATATATATCAAGTACTTTATATCCAAGAAAATATATGAATATTGAAATTAAAATATATTTCCAATTTGTATTACTAAGTAACCAGTGTCGATCATTGAATTTTACTGGTGGTAGTAATGACTGTATTTTTTGATCAAATTCTATGATTTCATTGATCAACCTGAAAAAATAAAAATCGAAAACATGACCATACACGTATTTACCTACATCAAGTTTTATGACTAATTAGTTTATACATAATTAAAATTATATATTTTAGTATACGACAGAAAATTGAAATAGTTAAACTAAAAAGTAGTTTTAGGAATCTCACTTTATCATCCATTTTTCTGATAACCTTCCTGCAATAATGACGACCCAAAATCTAACTAATGTAAATTCATTTACATAATAAAACCCATTGTTGTGAACGATATATGAAAATATTATCAACACTAACATTCTTAAAATTTCAAGAAATGAACAATAGTACAATACTGAGAGTTTATATTTTTAATTAGTAATCCATCAGATTCTAAAATATATGAAAAGTTAATCAACCCTAAAATCTTGCCGAAAACTAATATAGGCTCGAGGGTTGTCTTGAAAACGGTTAACATTTTAGTAATATGTTTTGTAGGTAACTAGTACGGAAGGAGAATTAAATTATTTATTCTTAAAAATAAACTCATGAAAATTAAGATTGTCATACATGTATAATATATGATTAAACGATTATTTACATAATAAATATTATATACCTAGTTAAACCATAGCTTATGTAGGTAAATAGAATTTATAATATTTTTATTTGTTCAATTATGTAAGGTTGATATAAAATTATGTATTGGATAATAGATATTCAATTTTAATTTTAGTAATGTTTGTTTAATTGTCTTACTTAATTTTTGATAATATTGTGTAGAGACCACTGTTAATATTATTATAATTTAGATATATGAATTTTGTAATAGTGAATAGTGGCAATAATACACAATATCTATAGTTTCACAAAACTATTGTACACGTACATTTAATAAATAACTAAAGCTAAAATTATAATTACATTTTTATTTTGTATTCTTTTTTTTTTTTTAGTAGTATTTAGTTGGGGAATGCTGTAGGTACATTTGAGTACATACTTAAAATCAGATCGTCTTAAAAATGTAGTACCTATACATTTTAAATAAAATTATTTTTAAAAATGTAAAAAAGTCGCCATAAACCACTCTCCAATACTGTAGATTTCTTGTACTTAAAAACAATTACTCAAATATGCAATGAATATATTCAATTGAAACAACTTTATCATATTATTATGTGTTTATATATTTAAAAAAAAAACAAATTTTAACTTAAATCGATTTTTGTTTTATATATGATGTTAAGAGTTTGTCAATTCACAACATTCTATCTTAAGTTTACATTTATACGAAATCCAAAATGCAAAATGCAAAATTTAATGTAAAATAAAGAGGTTTAGTAGCTAATTATTAGTAGTCTTAGAAACTTGAAACATACACCCACTAAAAAATCATCATCTCCATTCAGAATCGTTTTTAACTGAATAATATCTATTTGAATAAATGTGTGATTAACATTTAATTATTTAAATGAATAAATCAATTACTATAATAGTTTTATATTTCATTCAAGCAATATAAATCGCATACATACACAGAACTACAGAATACATTTTAGAAAAATCTTGTTAAACAAGCGTTCAATAATATGTAGGTCCTGCAGTGTTGTTATTCCAATTTACCTAAAAAAAAATTGATTACTATTTAATAAATTATGCCATTATCTAGAAAATTAATTATTGATAATGTACTGGATTATATGTTTCATGTTAAAATAAAAAAAAAGCGGGCAAGTGCGGTACCGCTCTGCTGTACATTAGATGCCGTGTGGATCACTATATATTGTAAGACGGTTAAATTTGAATCCAATGATAATTATCATTGTATACGAAAAACGATTCTGAACGAAGATGATTTATCAGCCTAGGATATAATTTTCAGTGGTTGGTAAAAAA
>VUJU01005039.1:0-15514 GCA_009835225.1 Aphis craccivora
ATTTTGTTTTATCATTAAATGAATAAAACAAAATTGATTCACTAAAATTTGATGAACCAATCAAAATATTGAATCATATTTTAGGGACCATTAGCTCATTTTTAATTTATTATATATTTGTACTGATTATTGTAATTGTTTATTTGTTTATGCGATCAGTGGCATATACAAGGGGGGTGTTTGGGGGTTATGACACCCCCCTTGAGCAGTATCATATATTACATTATTAGTATATATATATTACAATATAATTAATATAATATAATATAATAAAAATATAAATATATTAAAAAGAGAACTCAGTAGGAAGCATAATTCATGTATAAATCAGTGTTATGAATCTATGACCATAATATGCAATCATTGAACCACTGAATCAGTGATTTGATTCATTTTAATGAGCTGAATCACATGAATTAGTTTACCAAAATGAATTAAAAGTACTCATCACGATTTAAGATATACTATAATTTATAATATTATATTTTAAATTTTTAAATGGTGGTACTCACAATTCATCACTATAGTGTTCACTAAACACTAGCACTACCTACTACTAGCGCTGTACGCGTGTGGTGAAAATATGTACTAATGAACCGTAACACTTTCGGACCGCGTAAGAGCGTACAATTGAATAGGGTGTTATCTAACCTGTATATCTTAAACCGTGGTATGACCTATCCATAATTTTATTATCTATGGCTATAGATACTAAGATATAGATATCTATTATATCTCTTATAGATATTAGTCCGTGATTAAAATGGAAAATAAAAATAAAAATGTGTTTTTGATAACTGATAGTAAATAATATTATCAGTTAATATTTATTTTTTTGTGATTGTTAAATTATATTTTTCGTTATGTTCTTTTTGTCAACTTAGTCAGAGACTTGTAAAATTTCACTGAATATTATTCAAAATACACAGGTCATTAAATATTTTTCATAATATTTAAGTTACTAAAAAAATATTAAATGGGTACAAATGTAACAGTTCATTGAGTGACAATTGTAACATTAATCGTTGTTTAATATTTCATTAGGTTTCTAATGTGTTTTTTTTTTATACAAACTTGTATTATTTTTAATTTAAATATGTTGTTTGATTATAATTATATTAAAATTCAATATAGGTATTTTTATCTCTAATAGTTAGGTACCTACTGTTATTTTTTTATATTATTAACATTTTGTATTGTCTATTTAAAAACTTAAATAGGGGGTTTTACAATTGGATGTTACAATATTGTAACATTTTATTTATTTTTTTTTTACCTTCATTAATTTAGAAAATTCTGAAAATTAACGTTCAATACTCACTTATTTAAAAAAGTATTAAGTTATTTTAATAATTAAAAGTGTAAGAAAAATGAAAAAAATCGTTTAAGAAAAATAGCTTAAATTTTGGAAGAAATAAATGATTTTGTGAAAAATGTTACAATTGTACCTAGTCTCCCCTTTTTTTTAAGTTTTGTACGAGGTGATCACACTTGAACATTACCTACCTACACAGTTTCAGCGTAAGCAAATAAACGCGAGATATTATCAAGGAAAAAAAGTATTTTATAGGTACCTAATAATAAAAAAAACCTTATTATAAGTAAACGATAATATTGCGCTTTGTGAATTGTGATTACTGATTAGGTTAGGGTTAGGTTATGACTGAGCCTCATGCAACACTATTATTACCTATACCAAGATATATTTTAAATGTACCTATAACCTTAAATCTACCTATACCTACGAGTAACCTGACCTATAGCCTATAGGTATATTATAGGTATTCTATTATTATATATTAGATTAGAATAGGTCTGGAATTTGAGTAGGTACAAAATGAGTGAAATAAAATGCTTTTTAATAAATTTACCTATTTAATTATTTTTATGGATTGATAGATAAAAATACGATAATATAGAAAGTAAGTGGTAAGTATAAAAACGATAAGTATCGTGAGCTGCAGTATATTAATAAAAATAAATTAATATTTACTATATTACTACTATATTTAATTTAGAGCGCGATTCAGTAGTTATTATTTTTTTATAAGGTTTTCTTAGGTATTATTTTAATTAATTCAAAGTATACCTACTAACACAGATGATAACAATATTTTAAAAATTTATAAATAATACAATATCTCAACATCTCAAAATAATATAAGCTTAAAATTAAATATAGGTAATAACCAAGCATAGTTATAATATATTCTATCATTATAGGTAGATAATAGATATATTACCAATTTAACATTATTATTAACTATTATTATTATTATTATTATCATTATTTCCTATTTATTATTGGAGAAGTAAAATTGTGAAGTATTTATACTTATGCAGTAGACACAACAATCAAAATGTAAACAATTGTAAAAGTGAATTTATAAAATATAATGTAAAATTAATTTATAAAAATAATAAAACAACAATAATATCGGTATAATGGTAAAATAAATAGTTAGGTATAAGTCTTAACGATAAATGAAAATTTAGGTAACTCTAATTGCTCACCTTGAAGATTCGGGATTTCGGTCTGTGATGTTTCCTGTGCAGGTTGTCCATGTGGAAACATATCTTGTTCATCATGATTGGAAATGGATTGCATAACTGGGATGGTGACGGCGAGCAGCATTAACAAACTTACAACGGACGTCATTGTGTAATGTGTTTGTCACGAAGATGTAATAATAAAATAACTAGAAAAAGTCAGAAATAAATGAGATCGACAAACAAAATAATGTTCGAAAATCGTAGAGTACAAAAAATTCAAAAATCAAAGTGAACACTAATTTAGTAGACAGTAACGCTAAATGACGATCGGGCGCTCTTGAGAGCCTTTATATGTGCTACGGCGGCGGCGATTACCACCACCAGTTGCGCGTCGAAGGCCTATTGATTATAGACCCACGCCTTCCGTAGCACAAGGTGAACGGCAATTCTATTGGGTGGACTACTCTCCGACCGTTTAGCTCGCCCGTAGATCTGCCACCCATGCGACCACCATTCCACCCACCGACCCAGCACTACGACCAAACATGGACATGCGCACAAGTCAAACATCTGCAGTACCGCGGAATTTCGGCGGCGGCGTTGGATGCCACTGCAGGTCGACAAATCTCGGTCGTACACGTTAAATAATATTATGACAATACAACGATTACCTAATACCTAAAAGTTACTACGTAGGTAATCGACAAGATATTTTAATAAAATAAGAATATTTATTTTTCAATATTTCACACGAATTTTCCAATATATATTTTATTACACGATTATAAATATATTATGTTTTATCTTTATTAAAATAATATGCAGATCTCATGAAATGTGCAGGATCAAAATCGCACGGTTAGTAAACTGACACGAGATGACTATAATATACAATGTAGGTATATACAATATATAGATATTAGGTACATTATACATGTATAATCAATAGTGATGCATTGAAACAACGTCCAATAAAATAATAAGACGCTATTTTATTATCCACCACATAATATAATATTAGGTAATATTAGGTAGTCACGTGACACGTATTAGGTATTGGTGTTGGTGAGTTGCGGCCCAATCCCTAAATAACGTACGAGTTGCGGCCCGGGTTTATAAGAGGTACGTACGAATTACAGCCCGGGTTTATGAAAGGTACTTACGAATTGCGACCATACAATAATGTATATATTATATATTATATGTCTATAGTGTCTATACATAGTATATAAACATCACAATATTACGTATTTTCTAGTATAAATTGTCGTACTTATATTAATATTTGTCTTAAAAAAATAAATAATTAAAAAAAATTGAAAGTATGCACAGATAGACGGGTGCGATGAATATTATGTCGGATTAATGATAAATCATTGTTAGTCAAAGTCAGTATACCACCTTGTTTCAATTCCAAGCGAATAAGTTTTGACGGTTTGCAAGAAATGTCTATCAAAGCTTTTTTTTTCAAAGAATTACTCATTATTTGCCTATTTAGATTTTTTTTGTCAGGTTCACTATGTTCGTGATTGATGTTACCTACTCTCTACTATTTCATTTGAAGGTAATAATAAAGCACTTACAGTTTTTGACACAGCAAGACCACCGCTGTACATCATTTTGTAATGTCTTATGAAAACAGAATTTGTAGCCTTCGTAGATAATAAAAGGCTTCGATTTATCACTATATACAAATTCCAGACGAACTATATTAAAATACGTATATATTATATAAATTACACACGAAAAAAACTTATACGAACAACGATTGATTTCGAAATGAATACGCATCGACAATTTTCATTTTGCGATTTGAAATTATCCGATTATCGTAGTTATACGGCAGATAATACGATAAAACGATCAAATTATTATCTTAACATATTATACAAAAATATAACTTCCCATTTTCCCATACGTGTTGAACATTTCGTTTATCGTTATTTGGTTATCGCTATGTAGGTATATTCAACACCGCATCTGCCAGGTGCATAAGTAATAGGCAAGGCTGGGCATTAACGAATTAAAAAAGTTAAAATTACTATAACTCGTTATTATTTTTTAAATTAACTTTTAACTTAATAAGTTACTTTTTTAAATTTAACGTGTCAACTTCAAGTTAATGGTATTAAAAAATATCTAAATTCAGTTAATTTTCGTTCAAAGAATAATGCATATTTTTGAATGAGGTTTTTAGAATAGTAAGTTTTTTGATAACTACCTAGTTAATACTTTGATGTATCATTTTAAATTTCCCTAGTAATTTTCAAAATTAACATTTAACTTAACGAGTTAACGAAAAAATATGAGTAACTTTTAACTTAACTTAACTTTATTATTTTAAAATAATTTAACTTATTGAATTAAAAAAAATCGTTAGCTTTCCCAGCCTTAGTAATAGGTATATAATATATATATATTATATAGGTAAGGTACATAGGTAATGATAATTACTCGGGCCGCAACTAACCTATACCTTAAATATTATCGGTCCGGAATTCACCGGTCTCCAACACCGGAAACGACAAGTCGAGCCGCAACTCACCCACAGCCTTAGGTATATAGGTACACGTGATATATTATAATTTATACCTAGGTACCAAAAAGAGCGAAAAGAATCTTATTAGTTATTATTATGTTACAGTTCATGTAATATATATAGGTAGGTCGTAGGTACCTATTTATTATACCATATCTTTATATATAAATGAAGTATGGATAGTGCCGGATTACCCATTAGGTGGAATAGGCCCTTGGGACCTTACTCATTTAAGGGGCCCCGTGAAAACGAAAAACCACACTTTTTTTTTATTTAATAATACCTGTATCATATTTACGAGATTACGGAACAAAAGTCAATATGAAATATAAAAATTAAGTTGTAGGTATTATATGCAGTATTAAAAATAAAATTATTTGGTAGATTTTATCGTCGTGGTAAATAAGTACCTACTTGATAATATTTATCATATATTGATATACGGCGATGGTGGCAGTGACGAAAATAATTATTAAACAACCGTCGTTTATCTGTATTTTATTGCAATTATCTGTAAAAATATCAAAAATAGGTTTTAATGGCGTACATGGCTACATCATTATTCATTGTACGTACTATTATAGATAATATATAGCGTTAATCATTTTATTTGATATCTATCACTTGGGTGTTAAAGAAGTATCGTATCGAGTTCTGTTAAATTGCTAAATGTTTGTACTTTGATTTATGAAAATAAGGTGGAATCGACCTTTCCAAATGTAATGACAGCATTAAAAATGTATAATGGTCACCAATGCTACTGGAGAACGAACTTTTTCAAAGTTGAAGTTGTTAAAAAATTGTCATTGATCTTCAATGACCCAAGAACGTTTAAATTCACTTGCCATTATGACTACAGAAAATGACATTTTACAAAAAACTGATTTTAAAGATATTCTCTTAGAGTTTACTGCAAAAAAATTAAGAAGGGTTAATATTTGAAAATCAAATGTTTTTTTAACTAAAAATAACAGTTTTTATATTTTTTTAGTTTATTAAAATCAATAAAAAAAAAAAAAAAAAAATGGAAATAATATAATAATCAATTAATTTTTTTTGTAAATGAAAAAAAAAATAATAAACATAATTTTAATTATTAATATTAGATTGTTATTATTAAAGTTGTTTATTTTAACTATAGGGTAGCAAAATTAAAGATGTATGTAAAAAATAATTTTGTTGGTGCCCAAAATTGTAATTGCCTAGGGGCCCACCAATGTTTAATCCGGCATTGAGTATGGAAGTAACGTGCAGCCAAAACTACTGAACCGATTTATTTGAAATTTTCAGTAAATGTATATTACTAATATATAGGCGCACTAAGAAAGGATTTTTGAAATTTGCATTTTAAAAGGTAAAAAGAGCATAAAATTGACAGATACTTTGAGGTTTACGATGGACATTTTTGTTTATACTTACCTAGATGGCTGCTATTAGTTTCAATAATAATAATCTATCTGTCTGTCCTTTGTCTGTTGCCATGGAAACAATCATGCTTAACCATATATTAAACAAAAATTTCCTATAGGTCTAATATATCTCTGTACCTACCTAATTTCGTCGCAATTGGTCCAGCCGTTTAGGAATGCATATAGGATAAACTAACAGACAGAAACCCAACGAATTTAATACACAGTTTGAGTCGTTTGAGACATGAAAGTGGTAGGATTTTTCGGAATTGATAAATTGAGTCCCAAATAACCGTTACTCGGTAAATTGAGTCCCGGAAAAATAAGGTAGTAGGTATAATTTGAGTCTAAGTCCAGGGGAAAATAGTAGTAGCATGCACTCTATAAAAAGAAATTTCATTATTATCAAAGACCGGATTTATATGCGTTTTAAAATTAAAAACATGCAAGCAAACATGCACTAGGTAAAATAAGTAAAAAATGCAAGAGATAGATGCAAAACATGCAGAATAAAATATTTATTTTTATTACATTTTATATTTGGTTTTAATTTTGCAATGATAATTATTTATTAGTTTTATTAAAATGTTCATAAACAAAAAGTAAGATGTACCTATAATAATATGACAAATATGTAATACAAAAATGTAATTTGTTAAATTGTAATTTAATTTTTAATCATTGATTACATTGTAAAAAATATTTTATTAAAATTAAATAGCTAGTAGATATATATTGGTGATATACTGGTAAAAATAGGAAAAAAGTACGAAAAAATTTATGTAGTATATGTTAATTGGAAAAATAAACTAACCTAACTACTTAGCCCCGGATTTTTAACGGGCTACGAAGTGTACGGGTTCAGCTAGTATACCTATTACATATTTATGATGTCGCCCTCGAAGACGATGATTTTTCACAGTGTCACACACGTTATTCGCATTAATATTAAATTATTACGTACCTGCCGTATTATTCACATATCCCATACAGCAATTTATAGAAATTGATATTTAATACATATCCAAATCGTATATACAAATTTGGATGTTCAAAATGGTATATTCATAAGATAATATTGCAATAATTAATAACAAATACCTATTGTAATATTAATATCATTGAGATATATTGAAAATATCTTAGTTTAAATATAATATAAAAATGGATACCTACTATTGCATTATCTATCCACCACATATGGGTTATTTATTAATAATTGTACTCACGATATCTAAATATTGATATTTGTATTTAAATATGAATAATATATATATATATATATATGTATATGAATATGATAAATATCTATTAATAATTATCAATTAGACGATAAATTAGTAATATTTATAATTATAAGTTGTAAGAAATTTAATATCAACCATATATATTTAATTACGGATACTATTGCAATATACAATAAACGTTATACCAGCGTCCAGCTATATAATAATATAATATTATCCAATACGCGTTTATTTATAATATTATATTTATTATACAACTTATATAATAGTATATTGTATCCAAACTATCTAAAACAATTACAATTCTAAAAAAAAAAAAAAAATTCCAAATTCAAATCTATTACAGTTTAGTTTTTACCTATACATAAAATAATTAAATTATTTATTATTATTATGCTAATTTGTTATTATTTATATAATTTAAATTGTTATAGTATTACTATATTAATCCATTGTTATATATTATAATAAGTTTTTGGTAGAATTCAAAAATAATACTTTTTAATAAACAGTCATAGATAATATTTATATTTGTATGTTAAAATTAAATTAAACAATAGGTACATTTAGCTTATGTTACCAAAGCTATAAAGATTTTTATTATTATATTGTGTAAATGAGATTCTAACATAATATATCAATATATTTAATGCATTAAGATTATACCTAAATAGTAAATTATTATATCTAAACTAACATTTTTGGATTAGGTTTATAATGTAAAATTTTAATTTACTTAGGTAGGTATCTACATTAAGTACCTAATATATATAAGCTAATTAGCATATCGGAATGTATATAGTTTTATTGGTGAACTATTATTCCTATTATTATAGTCTATAGATATCTTAATTTAACATTATTTTAAATCAATGATAGTTTAGTTTAAAAACTAAAATACTACTAATTTAGGTACATTGCACAGATATAATATATACTAATTAGTATTAGTAGTACTAGTATGTATTAGTAGTATTAGTATATATCTGTGGTACATTATAACATTATAGGTATCTAATAGTGTCTAATATTATTATATTAGATTTATATCTATCTATATTATTATATTTATTATATTATTATTAGTATCTAATAGGCTTGCTGAAATGTGTCCACATCAAAAATGTATAAAGGTGAAATTATTAATTATTATCAATAATTTTAGTACCTACTTTCGATTTTATAAAAATGATAACGTTAAAACTTTTTAATATTACAAAAAAACATGTACAAAATCAATATAGTTTTTTCAATAGGCAATAACGATAATATTTTTATACAAATATATCCTAGTATAATATATATACCTACTATTATTATCCTAGTATCCTTGTATTAAGCATAGATACGTTTTTCGTATATAAATAAATGATGACTATATCGATAATGTTTCAACAGCTTGGTTCTCAGTGAGATCATATCACCATCTCGTTACTTTTTTTAGTGATTTTTTTGTTTTTGATAAATGTTAAATATTGTTCTAAATCGTATACTTTGCATCATAATTTTCTTAAAAATTAGACTCGATCATGCGGCTCGCATCTTATCGTAACATTTTTACAAAAACATTTTTTTAATATGAATTTGTGTATTACCAATATAATAATATGACCTTCTTTTTTACATTTTGGCACTTCCATATTTATTAATATATTTGGTGGCTCGCGAGTCTCTTCTCGCTGGCCTGGCCACCCCTGTTATATACAGTCGGATATATGTATTCTTTGCATAAATGACATAATACACCAATAATTTTAATACACAGTAGAGATCGGTGGTCGCCTTTTTGATGAGAAAATATTGCGTATCCAAAATACTAGTACATCTAACCCGAGCGTCGCTATAAAAGTAATACGACGCAGTAGATATATCGTCTTATAGACGTTTATAAAATTCAATGCCAATATAATAACAATTGAAGACGTTTGGAATATGTGTTTCTGGAAAACACATTTATGAACAAACACAAACGGCCAATTGTGATGAACTCGCTGTCCGTTGACAAACACCTTCCAACACTATAATAATCATTGTATAAGGGATTATGAAAAGAAGCGAAACCGATTTCAAAACTATTGAATAGGTCAGACACCTGCAGGTAATAATATTATATATAATACGCAGTAGAGATCGGCGGTTGCCTTAGATGTGAAAATAATGCGTTTACCAGATTGCGGATTATTGGTTTTAGTAAAATGTTTTTTTTTCTTATATTATATATAATAGAGTTTCAAAAAACTTATAAAATCAGTAGCATGTACCGAAAAACTTATCTTAATAAAAATCGTTGAAATACTAGTATTTATTTGTTTGAATTCTAAGTAATATGTTGTAGCGATGCTCAAATTTCAGGTTGTTGGCAGTTGTTGGAAAATAATTCTATCGTTCAAATAATTATATAGGTACGTATAGACAATTTTATATTATGGTGCTAATGATAGGTCTTGGAAACGCATGATCATTGATCATCAACAGACAATAATAGACACATTTACAAATATAAAAATATAACGTCGATCGTAAAGGAGTTTTTTTAATTAAAATTATTTATTAAAAATTTATAAAAATGAAAATTAGGGGAATCACTGCTCAGCTTTAAGGTATAAGTGTTGAGTACATATTTATTATTACTGAGTAGGTCACAACTCATAGTTAAGGAATCTAGGAATAAAAAGCCTCGTCATACTAACTAAAATATACATCATTCGTTTTTATAATGATTTACATAATTAAATATTAGGTATCATAATATAAATTTACTTATTGTAATACCTATTATAAAATGTTCAAATGCAGCTGCATAATCTGCATTGACTGCATTTCATTCATTTTTATACTACCATATTATTGTATCTTAGTCAGCGCTAATCGCTTTAATTATTGATTTATTTTGTGTATTATTTCAATTATTATTTTCGTGTTGTGTGTGTTAATTTTTCTTAGGCTAGTTTAGGTAGCAACTGGCCAGCCGAGCATCCACAAATTGTGAGTTTTTTTATTTATTTTGTTATTATTCATACTTATTGTTATTATTACTGGTTGTGCCAAACCGGCAACCTTATACATACCTTATTTATACATTTTACAATTTTATTTGTAAGGCCAAAAGGGCCGTAATTTATTATCGATTGTTGTTTTATTATACTACCTATATCTTTACCAAATCTCTACAGCGTTACCATTTATTTTTAGTTACCCATGTTCTATAGTTTTATCTCTCGAGTCGCTACACACATATCGTATATACACACATACACAGGTAGTTCGGTGTGTGAAAGCGCGTACTTATTACTATTATTACGCTCCCGGCTCGAACAATATTAATAAAATTATTTTAATAATTAATATTATTTCATAGTGTATCATTTTTATGTAAATTCTGCGTAGCACGTTTTGAACAGAAGTATTTTTCAAAATTTAGTTTAAATATAAGTTTAAATTAACTTATTAACTTATACAATCGTTTCTGAATCATATACCTACAATTTTTTGTTTGTTACATTTTAACAGGTACATTTTCCATACGAATAATAATAAAAAAATTGGTACATTGTAAATAATAATATTATATTGCTGTTAAGTAGAAATCAAATTAAGTATAAGCTTTTTTTAAGAGTGTCTACTTATTTTATTTTTTTGAACTGTATGTTTACCATGAAAACTAGAAAATACATGGCTTACTCTTAGTACAGTTACAATTTTTTTATGAATTTTTAAAAGTACCTATACACAACATCCGAATAATTAACCGTACAATGTTTATTTTTGTTTATTCGATAAGACATCGATAAGTCGGCCAGTTGGAATGCATTTGTAAGTTCGTAACTCGTAAAATTTAGTTATACTACCTAATTACACAGAAATATCAATATAATTATCGCCGTTTGCTTTACCAAGCATCTCATCGTCTAGTAGATTCGCATGGCCGATTTGTGATAATATTAAGTTCATTATTTTTCACTGATTTATAGAGTGGCATTATACTATTATAATTAGGGCTGGGATTTTGATGCAAATGTATCTTGTTTTTTCTGGTGTTTCTGCGATTAACAAGATATTTTCGGCAAACTGCCGACGCGCTACGGTACGATTTATATTGCACGACAATCGATTATTGTCGATAACAATTTTATCATTGCTAGGATTTTCCGCTTAAATTATCGCCGTTAAATACCTACTGGCTAGTATTTACTAGCAAAAACAAGTTAAAATATTAAACATTATTTTTTTTTAATTATTATATTTTTATAATGAATGATTAAGAAAACAGAAATACAACAAAACAAAACAAGTAACAACATACAATAAAAAAAGTGGGTAAGTGGGTACCGCTCTGCTGTACATTAGATGCCGTGTGGATCATTATTATATATTATAGGAGTGTTAAATTTGAATCCAATGATAGTTATCATTGTATACGAAAAACGATTCTGAACGAAGATGATTTGTCAGCCTAGGTTATAATTTCCAGTGGTTGGTGAAAAAGGTGGCTTATGTTTTAATGGCCTGAATACAACAAAATTTAGTTCATTTATGATTATTGTAAGCTAAACTTATGAAAAACCTTGTATTCAATTTTCAAGTCTTAGCTACTTATACAAAATTTTTTATGAAATATACCTACAAAATAATTTGCAAATATTCAGGAATTTGACAAATTTTTGTCAATATTTGAAATTTAAATGTTATTAAATAAAAATTGTGCCTATGTATTCTTATAATTTTGTAACCACTATAAGAATAACTTATGAAGAATTTCGCATTAAATTTTCAAGTATTTTTATTGGGACAAAAAAATTTTATCGACACTTAAAAAAAATTTTCAGAAAAATTGAAAATTTCAGTTGTCTATAAATAGCTCAAAAAAAGTCAAAATATTTTGAAACTTAAATTAAGTAAAGAAAATGCCAATATTAATAACTGGTGAAATTTTCAAGTATCTACGACTTATACTTTTTAAATAATTACAAATATTTAAAATCATTTGGAATAAATCGTTATCGTTACGCTATTTCGTAAAAATTTAAAATTCAAACGCACTTAACATTTTTCCTATAATGATACTTCGAGTATTCTCTATTGATACCTGAAGGAAAACTTATGGAAAACTTAGTGTTGTATTTTTAATCCTTAGTTATTAACACAAACAATTTTATAATTTTTCAACTTCAAAATTACTTCCAAATTTTTGCGTTTTCGACAGATTTCGTAAAAATTTGAACTATAAACGCTTATAAAAAAAAATTGTGACTAACGATTTTTTAAATTTTTTTTAGCTACAATAAGAACAAAACATAAGGAACCTTGTATTAAATTTTCAAAACTTTTTGGTCATCCTAAAATTTAACTATACATAGGTAACACTAACATAAACATTTGTTGAAAATTTCAAGTATTTACAGTGATTAGTTTTTGAATAATTATAACTATATAAAAAAATCGATTTGGTCGAAAACGGGTTTTGCGTAAAAATTCCCGTTTTTCCTGGCGCTTTTGAAAACTATTGGGAAATTCAAAAATTGGAAACCACTCTCAAAGTTTGAAATTGAAGCATTATTTCGACACGTTCTCGTGTACATAACAGACACAAAAAAAAAACACACAACATTGTAAAATCAATACATTCATGATTCATCGCTCCGCTCAGAATCTAAAATTAATCATACAATTTTTTTTTAAATGTTTTTATTAAGCCATAATAAATAAAAATGCATTTTTATATTGCATTTTTTGAGTTTTTCAAGTCATTGTTGCATTTTTTTAAAGGCATTAAAATCCCAGCCCTAGTTATAATATTATACATTAGACTATAACAGCAGTTCTCAAACTTTTTTTCTGCGTACCACACACATAGAAAAGTGAAGTTATATTAACTCCTAACTCTGATGTCACATACTGAAAACTCGGTTTAATCGTTTTTTTTTTTGTTAAGTGAAACCTCAATAGAGCGTTAATTTAAACATCCAGTGTTGAGCATTAAACATGCTAAAGCATGATACTTTGTTGTTTTGATAAATTTATTTATGTTTCAATTAAAATCAATATAGGTTTCATACTCTCATTTTAAAACTATTGAAATAGTTGATTTTAAAATTGTAGGTATAAAGTTTGTTTTTCGTACCAATATTCTTGTTTTAAGAATATAATAGTATTTCGATGATCCTAATCCTAAAGTTGTCTAAACTAAACAATTATAATTTGTTATTTTAAGATCACAGGTTAAATTACATCAAACATAACATGATATTAAACTTACAATTTTATGTAGTTATTTTCAGATATTATAGTTTTAAGTTTAAATAGTATTGTCGTCAATGTAATTTATTTGTAAAGTTGTAATCATTACCATTGATTTTAGAATATACTAAAATATTTAGTAATATAAATATAAAATATATATATATATATATATATTTATTTATTTAATATTTATTTATACTATATACTTATATTATTTTTTATATTTTAGTATATTCTAAAATCAATGTCATTACCAACTAAAATTCGATTTGAGTCAAAATATAGTTTTAAATTTAACTGCTAAATGTGATTGTGCTAACGCGGCTATGGAGTTATTTTGACTACAAACACACTCAAACGTTATTATTAATTTTACAGTTGTGACAAAAATAGGGTCGATATACATACAATCAATAAGGTATACTATATTTAAAATTAGTTTCCAAGGCATAAACTTTCAAATGAGTCTTTAAGACTAGGTAGTATAAAACAAACAATTAGGTATGAATAGAATAAAAATATATTTGAACTGGCGAGAAGAGTGAGCTCAGGGTTTTGATTTTGGTTATTAAATTAGTTTAAGTCCCCTAGTTTTTTACTAGATAGGTACCTAAACCGTGTATTTCTTCTTAATACTGATAGTTACTCTTTTTCTTTGTTATAGGTACCTATATAATAAATTATTATTGAAGGAACCTAATTCTATATTATTTTAACTAATAACTTGTTTAAACTTTAAATAATGCGCTTTAAGTTAACCGCAACAGTCCTGATAAGTAGTCTAGTGGTTTAACGCGTAGGATTATAGCCAATGCATGGGCTAGGTAAGACGACTAAGCTAGGTGGTCGAGGGTTCAAATCTCATCAGCTGAAAAAAATATTGTTTCAAGAGAATTCATTAATTTTAAGATTATTTGTTGTTAACTTTACTTATTTATGACAGTTAAATTCAAAAATATAGATTATTTGTTTCAACTCGTTTATTTGTAAGAATAATAGTTTTTAAATAGTTTTTGATTCAACCTTCAATAGTGTATTCTTTCTAACTATTTTTAGTAGTAGAAACCAGTGGCGGCGCGTTAGGGTAGACAATGAGGCATTGTCTACCCAAAAATATCAAACAATTTAATTTTAAAAATTAGTTGTTTATTATAATATGACACCTACTATATAAGTATTTTATTTCTTCATAATTTTATAAATAAAATGTTATTAACACTGATTCGTCTTTACAGTGTCTGTGTGAGTAACGAGTATGATTAAATATATATAGTATAATTTTATTTATATCTTATCTATACCGTAATCGCTCCGTTGTCGCCGTCAAATCGGTCGAGACATATTTGTGTCTCACTATTGATGACGGGCGTATGACACGGTAAACGGGGGGACGTAGTGGGGTATTACCAAAATTATATGTATGGAAGAGACATGTCTCAACGTAATATTTTAATAATTTAATTACATTCCGACTGTGGGCTGTGGTTAATAGCACATGTTTAATGTTTATAATTTTTTCTTAATGAAGTGATATACACTTAAAACTTAATATGTCAGATATTATTGATATTATTTTAAATAAAGGT
>VUJU01005040.1:0-15502 GCA_009835225.1 Aphis craccivora
TAATCAGGTTATAATTTGAGCTATCTTCAGATCTTCCATTGATATATCAATTATATATCCATATCGTTGAGTCATTGTAATACTATTAAAGTTATATTGTCATGAAAGTGATATTTATAAAATTGGAAATTTTAAATATCTAGAATATAGATAAATTATATTGAAAATTGTTTGTATACCATATTATAGAAGTGGGTAGTTTTTATTCACACTGACAATTAGTTTTTCATTGTTTTGATTTTAAATAATAAAATATTATAGTCAAATATTTTGATTTTAGTAATTTGTTACAATTATTAATAATATAAAATATGCGATGTTTCTTAAAAAAATAAGTTAAACCTATTGAATTATGAAAATACCAATAGCAATATAAAATTGTTCTTAAAAGCGATAAATCGATAAATCGTAAATATTAAATTTTAGTTGCTGGTTTGTCGTTATTTCTAAATAGACTTAAATTTAAAAAAAAAGGTGACATGGAAAATCGGTAATATCTTGAGCGGCATGTATATATACAAACTACATAGGTTAAGAACTGGCGTGCTTAATAGTATAGTTAAATTCAAAACAAAATTATACACAATATAAACAGATAAATAATGTATGTATCTATTTAAAGGAGGTACATTACATATTTTGTTACTGTTAGTATTTTTTTTTGTTATTACAGAATTTTCAATGTTAGTGCTAAGGGAAATACTACTTATAAAACACAACCCAAAATTTAGTGTACCTATTTAATTTATTGTGTATACTGTATATAATAATTATATATAATAATATTTTGTTCATTTAACTTTATCATTTTTATAAAAATCATACATTTTTATCTATCATATCGATTGTTACTGCTGAGTAACTACTCCCCTCAAGCATTTATATCTTGTAATTTTCATCTGCTTACAGATTATATACAATGTACATTGTACATATTTAATATTATTGTGACGACATCAATCACGTATTAACTGGAAAACGACATACACTTTTATATAAGATTGATATTGATCGATGTTGAATCTACGAAAGTTGTCTATACTAAATACTTTTGTTGATAGAAATAACATTAATTTTAAAATTGTATTGGTTTTATTTTTAGAAAACGTTTACTGATTTAGAATATTATGATATATATTTAAAGAATATGCATTCAATAAATGATTAATAAAGATAAGATGTTTCTTTTCAGAAAACAATGAGTAATATCGATAAAACCGTTCATTCCGAAGAAAATATTATCAATGACCCGGCACCAGCACCTGCAGCGGCAAATCCAGTCGCTGAATGTGAAATGGACGCACTTTTGCTCGGAAGAATCGGGGTAAGTAAAATGCATTTTAGTATGGATTAAATAATGTTATAAGAATTTAAAAAGTAGAGAATCGTAATAATCTTATGACATGACTGGCTGCAGTTAAGAACACATTTGTTTATACTCGTACTTAACGTAATATTATAATATTACATTTAAGTTTGGTGGCGTAAAAAACGTTTTTGACGACATAATGTGACAAATAAAAATAATCTATAATCTATATTATAGATGTGTTAAAATAGGAAAATACTCCTAAATGGAAAGGAATTAAAAAAAAATCTGCTGCTTTGCACACTTTCGGGGTCTTCATAATTTTAAAATATTGATTAGATTATAGGACATAGGTATATTAATTATATTTTGTATACACCATGTTTATATGGATAATAAGCATTTATCAATGTAGGTATACTAAAAAAAAATCAATTATACAAATTTTAAAGAAAAAAGATTGTCATTGTTATTGTTCTTGATTTAGTAAAAGTTCTTTTAAAACTTATGTAGGTGGTCTTGACGTAATGCAAAAGTAGTTCAGGAGTTTTTCACGATTTAGAAACAAAAAAAGTCTTGAGAAATACCCTTTCTGTTATATTTAATCCAGGGATTTTCTGTTAGTTGTAACTTATAACATTTAGTAATAAATATGATTAGTATATTTATTTTTAAAAGTACTTAGATAAATTTTAAAAAGGTTGTTTTAAGTTAGGGTTTTAATTTAAACCCGCTTTATTTACTAACTATAGAGAATTATTTTTGCACAATAAGTAAAGGTAGGCTTAAAATTGTCGACGTGTGTTATAACTATTGTCTTGGGAAATTCTGTTATTGCCTGGATAGAACTTTTAAAGAAATTTAATTATTTCTTCAGATACTTGAAAGTGATTTACAACTCCCAATAGAATTTTATTAGAGTTATACTTTCTTGAAATTGATCACTATATATTTTATCCGTGTAATCATTGCATACAATTTCAAACTAAAACATTACATTTATAATTATTATACACGTGTGTGTCTATATATTGTGTTTAAAAAAACATGAGTTTCGTAAAATGCTTGTCGTCAAGGAGTTAAAAATGTTTAAAAAGTTTCATTTAGTCTCCTTAATGTTAAAATTTAGAAATACTTTAAAATATTTTGTGCACTCTTACTAAATTTACTCACAACTTATATGCACACTGTATAGTGTACAGGTAATAAAAATAAAATTTTTATTTTTTGCATTTAATCAATTAATTTTAAGTTGGTATTAGTGTTGTATAAATGTATATATTTATCAATACAATTTTACAAAATAATATATTGAATATGTTTCGTGAATTCGTCAGAGCGACAGTATACATTATTGACATTATTGTATTATATTATTTTTAGAACATTTTGAGAAATTAGTTAATTGATATATGTACATATACCTAATAATTATTATATTGATAAGGATTCTATTGCTTGAATAGGAAACTGTTCTAATTATTTTGTTTAAGAACTAACAATAGTTTTGGTTTTAATTAAAAAAAAAAACGTATGGCTTCTATTAAATTGTAAAAGAAGTCTTTACAATTGAAGAGTTGTAGTACTAGTTATAAACACACTTCTAGTGCACGTGTTAGTTTAAACAAAATTAAAATTTTGATGGGGGCATTTTACATAAAATGTATCAGTTTTATTATATAAATCAATCATTGGTTTTCCTTCTATTTTTATATGAAAGTTGATTTTAAATGACGTGTTATATAACATTTGTCATAAGTTATAACATTAATTTATTACATTTTTTAAATTTGTTATTTCATAGAATATAACCGTTCAGATATGAGTGTAAACAATTTTTATCATTAAAATTACATAAAAATAATTTTAAATATATGTTACATAATACATGTTTCTATATGAATTAATTTATATTGTAGTATATAATTCCAATAAGTGAATTTCAATGTTTATAAAGTGTTATTACAAATTACAATAGAATAAAATTGTTTGTCACATAGATTATTGAGTATTTAGATTATAATCAACTTAAGCCTTATATTTAAAACTGGACATAGAAAAGAATACATTTCTATCAATAGGTATATTTAATATATTTTTTTGGTATTTATATTATTTGAATTTATTGGATAATATGCTGAAATAACACAAAATATCAACCTCCAGAGACTCTACTGTAAAAATTTTCGTATCTGATAGGAAAGCTGTGTTTACTAATATACTAATACAATTTATAAAATAAAACTAGTGGTGTAACCATGGTTTAATATTTAATATTATTATCACACATTATAAATTACTGTAATATATTTTCACTTATTATAGGCTAAACTAGACGATTTTATTAGGACAGGTCAAGTGATAAATATGAAAAAAAATTTTAAGTTTTTAATTTTTATTTTAAATTCTACTAACTACTAAGTCAGTAGATATTATAATATCCAGCCAGTATTAGGTCAAGTCATGGCCCGTATGGTCTGACCCGTAGTTTCACCTAAGTATACTAATTATTATTATAAATACATGCATATTTGTGTTTATTAGATACTTGCTATTTCTCAAGGCTTTCAAGCAATAATAGTTATTATTTATTCAAATCATGGCTATGGATTTTTTGATTTGTTGAGTTAAAGATGAAAAAGATATTTGCATAATTAATGATCTTTCTTTTACTTTAAACATAATTTTTTTGTTAATGGAAAAGTAGTTTTTAATTTTAAATTTGGTGAATAATACGAACGATTTTGATTATTTATTCAATAGCTTAAAATTATTATTACTTTTATTTTATTTTTTTTTAAATATTAGTAAATAATAGTCATTTTTTATTTTATACAGTGATTTGGTTGTAATAATTTTATCAATGCTTAACTGTTACTGAATGATGAGATATACAGCAAATTATATATATATTTTTAATATTTTTAAAACAATTTTTAGTAAAATTCATCTTTACTAAGAATTTTTTATGCATGCGATGACTTATCACTAGATATAAATTTATAATTTAATATAAACCATAATATACAAATTATAATGATGAATGTATTTTAGTATAATAATGATGTTACAGTGATGATATATTTAACTGTTCAAATTGATATAAAGTATGAGTTATACTAAAATTTGTAACTTTCATTATTTATTAAAGTAGAATAATTTAATTTTCTGATAAGTATCTATAAACTTTATTAATAAAGAAATAAAATACACTAAAAATCATCTGTGAATAATGATTTAGTTTTTCCTTAGGTAGCTAGGAAGTAATTAATTAATTTTGATGCTATCAAATATAATATAAAAATAATATTAGTTTATGAGTATGGTCGACTCTAAATAACTTTGTGACAGTTTAGACTTTTTCTACTCTTAATTGACCAACTCTGTAGTTTAGATAACCAAAACCTTAATTTTAGACTTAAGTATATGTCTATGATATCATTACGTATTAAGTGAATTCAAATTTTCAACAAATATATCTATATATAAATAAATAATAAATATAATATATTACATTATAAGTTTATATACGGTGTACCTATTATTAATTGCTTAAAGTTTTATAGTTGGTTAAAAATACAATTCATGAACTATACTTATATTAAGTTGAAACATTGATTATGAACATTGGTGTGCTGAGATTGTAATACAAAGATAAAATTAAATATGATTACTTTGATTTTAGTAAAATATTTAAAAGTTGTTATGTATACATCATTATATTAAATTAATTTAAAAATAAAAAAATATTATAATATTGTTATTCGAGAATTGGGCTACTTCAATTGTATTATTTATATAAGTTAGATTTGGTAATTTATTAAAAAAAAAAACAATTTTAATTATATCGGGTAATTGATAAATATTATAATTTCGTATATTTTTTTATTGGACATTTGTTGCTCAATCTCTGTGTAATAAAGTGTAAACATATATTGTAGATGAAGCAGGTTGACTAAATGTAGCTTAATAATTACCGAATACCTTATAATATTAATATAATATAGGTACCTATAAACAATAATGTATTCAATTATATTACATTATAATATTGGATTTTCTATTACTTGCATTATATTATGTACTATGTAGTCATATACTGGTATTTATTCACTTTAAAATTGAATATGATAACAAGATGTCTTATAAGGCTTGATAATAATAGTGGTCTATCGAGTAAACCAGTAATGTATAAAAAATGGTAATTTTTACAGCTTTAAACTTTCTCAATAATAATAATTGTTATTAAATAGTAAGTACTTTATAATTTTATAGAAAATTCTATGGGTGTATACGAAGTTTGAGTTGATAACTTTTTTATCCATATATATTTACAAACTAAAGTTTTGATGTTTACGGATAATTCTTCATAGATGTGGTGTGCAGATGTTGTCTCAGTATTAATGTAACTTGTACAAAGCTCTGGTTACAGATGCTAAAACTTAACTGTAGTCGTTTTTAGTAGGTAGTTATACTTAATGTGAATGTACTCGTTGTATATTGATGATTGGTCTTAGTGGCATTATAATGTTATAATGTTTGTAAACCCATTATTGTAGTACTAGATTTAAAGGCACCACAGTTGTATCTACAGTATAGATAAAACAACGGAAGGTACTTCATTTTCTTTTGGATGATTTTGAATTAAATGAATTCACCTTATCTTTAAAAATGGCGTAGTACTTCCTTCAGTGAATATCCGTCTATATTTAGTAAGATACAAAGTAGATAGACAACTGATTGGAAAATCGTTTTAGTGACTTCTCAAGGTTTCCGGTACGCGAGAATGTATAAAAAGCACACTTCCTCGCAAATTAGAATTTCACAAAAAAAAAAAAAAAAAATAAATAAATAAATAAATAAAAATAAAAATCAACGTTTCAAATGTCAAAATCTTAAATAAAAAGTAGGTATAGTTTTTTAGCTTGAAAACTTTAACAATCGTAATATACATAGTATTATAACGTTTTGTGGTTTTATTCTTACCATTGATATTTTTTTAAAAATTGTTAAACTTTAAAATAATCGAAGAAGTCAATTTTCTGTATCTCTTGAGTGTATAATCATTAAGTAGGTAACTGCAGTAGATATGTTAAATTAAAATTTAATATTAAATCAATTCATTTTTAAACAATTTGGAGATAAGACGTTTCAGCATCTATTTCTAATATTTTTTTTTTATATAATTCATTTATAGTTAGGTATTAATGTATTTTTTTGTTAGTACCCTGAAATAATATTTGGAAAGAAAATTGTATGTATTTCTTAATAATTTATTATAAGTAATAGGATGATAATAGTCTGAGAAGTGCTAAAAATATCTAAAAAAAAAAAATGTTTAGCTTAATGAACTGAAAATGTGTTAAAATTTTTAAAATAATATGTAATTAATACATCGATCTATAGACACGTCAATGTCAATTAATAATCAATAATTTTGTTGTTTATATTTATAAGAGACAATTTATAAATATGATATTCAATAAGTGTATATGTAATATGTATATATGGGTATATCTCTAAAAATCTAAAAGCATTTGTAATATGAAACGCAAACACTTGTATGTAGTAAATCTAGTCACAATAAAACTACAAATAATAATTATAAAAATATTTTTAAAAATGTAATAATTTTCTTTGGAATCTTAAATTTAAGAAAAATTACCTAAATTGTAAACACGAATACAAAAAGTAGTACCATTGAAACTGTTATACTTTACAGTAGAAGTCTAGTGGGTTAATGGATGTGTTCTATGTTTAATTTAATGATATATCATTGTTTATTATATTATCAAAATTCCAACTTAAAATCTTTATACTTAAACATTTTTTATAAATTTTCACTCAAATGTTTTATTTCTAATAATATCAACTTATTGGGAATTTTTCAAGCCTTTTGATATTGAAAAAAATGTTATAGACCTTAAAAAAAAAAAAAAAATTATATCATGTATAAAAAATGGTAAACACTTAGTAAATTTTCAAGATAATATTTGTAATTTAAATATTTGGTGAACATTTTAACATTCAAGTCTTTATGAATTACGGAGATTTAAAAAAAAAAAATTATTTTGTAAAAATTTGATGTTACGGTAATACCTATTCCCGTTTTTCCATTATTTTATTCTAGATTTTTTTGATTGTATTAAGAAGAACTGAGAATTTTGTCTGCTAATGATAATATAATAAAGTATTAACTAAATCAAATTTTCTAACTGAAAACTATCATTCAATTTTTACTACTCCAAAAAGTGATGAAAGATAAAAAACTTACTTACGCACATACTTATTTGTAAACTTAATGACTTATCACTTTTCTCAGAGTCTAAAATATATTTTTATAAAAAAATGAATTTGAAAATCCTTAATTATACAAATATTTAATATTGAAAATTAATTTTAAATTACTAATTTACTAGGTTGGAAATAGTTATGCTGTTAAAAATATTTTTGTAGAAATTATAATATTTCAATTTCAAACTAAACTACTAATAATTTTAAAGTACTATAGTTACAGAATGATTAATTTAATCAATGATTTTTGAAAAAGTAAGTTAGAATATGCACGAATTTAAATTTGCTTAAGCTTTAACCATTTTTTATTTAACAAGTTTTGATTTTTCCTAATGAACTTTTTTATGAATGTAAGTTATTATAACTTATAATCAATTATATTTTTAATTAAATTTAATAAGAGTTTTAAGGATATTCATATTTTTGTAATAAATATCATGTAAAATATAGTAAGCCATAGTCGATTTTAATTCATAAGTTTGATCAATTTGATTATTATTATTATTATTGTATTTTATGATGTAGGTTTTTGGTAAATGTTTAAGAGGTAAATCTATTTAATAGTATGTTTTGAAATTAATTTATTAGTAACTATTCGATTAAAAATATATCAATCTTATTCATACATAATAAAATCTACTTTTATTTCAAACCTTGGATTTTATATTACTGATCGAAAATCGGAAAATTGGTAAGGTCTAGTGGTCATTATAAATCTTAGTGATACTGTTTTTCAATCCATCAATGGCTTAAGTATTAAATAAGAGCTATAAATGAGTAGTAAAAATGTAACATAGTATAGAATAATGGTTCAAATAGAATACTAGAATAAAATAGAGCGATGCGCAATAAATTGGTTTTATGACTGTTGATTTTAACGCCTATTATGGTAATAGTGTATTGTTTTTTCTAAGATAAATTTTTTTCGTTTGTATCATTTTAAAGAAATGTAAGAACTTTACTTCATAGTAGTTAATTAGGTTCAACAAAAGTCAAAAAGCAATATAATGTTCGGTCAGTACCCTTGAGGGTATTCTTATTCTCTTCAATTTATTCGCTCTCGAATATTCGAGTAGGTATAGTAATAAAATATATTTGTTTCAATTTATTTTTTTAACTAATACCATTTTTATACCGGAGTTCTTGTTTTCCATTTGCACATACGAGACGCATTGTGTAACTTGAACCAGGATTGAGTAAAGTTATTGTTTTATTTGATGAATTCAGTCATATATTAAAAATTGTTGAATTTTTTTTATTTTAATGTTATAATTAAATTTGATAATTCTGTGTTAAAATCTTACTAAAATCAAAACTTACCTATAAATGTGTCAAATTGAATACTTAATTATTTAAATAAAACAAAATCAATGTTATTTTTAATATATATATATATTATGATAAATAAAATTGATATTGAAAAAAACATAAGTTATTTTATGGATAAAAATATAAAAATATTTAAAGCATTATATTCGTTGCTAGAGGGAAACCATTATAATTATTGATCCAGATGTACACTGATGTGCGTGTATTATGAAATTGTGTCTTATAAATTATCGGCCTTTTATTATTATATTTGGTATATTATGTAATTTAGGACAAAGTTTGACACAAATAATTATTTATGGTTGAATTATAACAATTAAATTATTTTTAATTATTTGAATTGGTTTTAATTGGTTTTTATTATTAATATTTGAATTTCAACATAATTTAATATTTAATTTATTAAGTTAAACAAAAAAAATGCATTTATAACTATTTATTAAGTATTTTAAAATTATAAAAAATTAAATATATTATATAGTATATACCTTTATTTTATTTTTATTCAAATTTAATAAATCTTTATTTTTAATTTATCTTTAAATAGTTAAAACAGTTATGTATTTACTAAATATTTACTTTTTATATTTATTACTATTGTTGTTATTTCCTAACTTAAAGAAAAAAAAAAACAAATCAAAAAATGAAGTTGTGGTTTTATTATTTTATTTAGAACTACAGTTTATAAAATATATATTATAGTAGGTGACTTTAAAAATGCGAGTAAAAGAAAAAAAGAATTAGAGTTATCTTATTAGGTAGGTATATAACTTTACTGTTCACTGCAAATGAAGTGTCTCAGTGACAAGACAACGGGTGGCTTTTTTCAACTGGATAAAGGACCCCATAGGGAAAAAAAGACAAAAATGTGAATTTGGCGTATTTGTATGTATTTGTGTGACAGACACACTGCGTCCAGGGCGTGGTCGTCTCGACTGTAACAAAATTACATATCAATTCAGCCCTAACACCACTATCACCTGCTAGACAGGAAACATGATTCTCGCTTTAATCTGGCCGTTGCGTATTTGAATAGACTGCATGGAAATTGATTATGTGTAAATAATTCAAATGGATATCCAAGAAATGTTCTTGAGACATCGTAGAAATCGAACAATTTTTGCTCTATAGTTACATCATATGAAAGTTTACTTTATTTTTTCGGAGTTTTAAGTGAAGTATGCATACGATGGATTATCTTAAAATTATGTGTATATTTTCAGTTTTATTCAAGATCAGTTTTTCATGTAGAAGAAAGTACAACAAAAGTTTCTTAAGACTATATCTTTCAATTAAAAGTTGTATCTAATTGGTACACTTAAGAGAGTCAATATTTTTTAGTTTTTCGTTAGGTTGCTTATAAGTGCAAGAAAGAAATCCCAAAAATATCTGAAAATATTGTAAAATGACTTCATTTTTAATAAAATAATTTTCGATAATATTTTGTAATAAATAAAAATTTAATTATCCTAGAACAATAAAAAAGTTTTCGTAACGATTTGTATAGTTTTAGTATAAACAAAGTATTTTGTTAAATCGATATATTTTTACGATTTTATTGTGAGTTTACATTTTTATTTTTTATTTATATTAACATGAATAATTATTATTGTATGTAAAAAAATATCATATATTTCATTACCTAGTATTGTGGTTAACAACTAATACCATCAATAGAAAAAAATGTTATTTATTAGTATTTCTATAAAATTGAATATTTTAACGAATAATAACGATTACATTTTAAATAACCAATTAAAAGGTTTTTTTATTTTTATTTTTTTAATGGTCTACTTTTCAATTGATTTGTTTACTTTTAAAAATATTAAACGTAAAAAATGTCAATTGGGAAGACCTGTCAAAACCAACAATCGTTGAGATGAAAAATAGTAAAACGTTAAATTTTATAGGTACATCCTTTTTAAATGAATTGTATAAAGTAATAGTGTAAGTTTTAATATCATGTCAAAATTTCACAATTACACCAAAATCATATATTTATACCTATACTTTAGTTACATTTTTATTTGATTTTTCGTGTTTCAAAATATTGTACAAGGTACAATTTGTTTAGGGAAATACCATAAAATAAATACAAATTTAAAACAAATTGCTGGTATTGTAACGTGTTTATAAAAAAAAAGTGGGCAAGTGGGTACCGCTCTGCTGTATATTAGATGCCGTATTGATCATTATTATATATTATAGGCATCATTGTAAACGCAAAACGATTCTGAACGAAGATGATTTGTCAGCCTAGGATATCATTTAAAATGGTTGGTGAAAAAAGCGGTTTATGTTTTAGTAACCTGAATACATCAATTAATACTTATGAAAAACCTTGTATTAAATTTTCAACTTTTAGCTACTTATATAAAATTTTTTATGAATTATACCTACAAAATAATTTGCAAATATTCAGGAATTTGACAAATTTTTGTCAATATTTGAACTTCAAATGCTAATAAAAAAAATTGTGCCTATGTATTCTTATAGTTTTTTAATCACTATAAGAATAATTTATGAGAAACTTTGTATTAAATGTTCAAGTATTTTGATTGGGCCAAAAAAATTGTATCGACTCTTAAAAAAACAATTTTCAGAAAAATTGAAAATTTTAGTTGTCTAAAAATAGCTAAAAATAAGTCAAAATATTTTGAAAATTAAATCATGTAAAGAAAATTCCAATCCAAATAACTGGTGAAATTTTCAAGTATCTACGACTTATACTTTTTGAATAATAATAAATATTTAAAATCGTTTGTGGATAAATCGTTATCGTTACGCTATTTCGTAAAAATTTAAAATTCAAAAGGACTTAAAATTTTTCCTATAATGATGCTTTGATATTTCTCTATGGCTACTTGAAGGAAAACTTATGAAAACTTAGTGTTGTATTTTTAATCCTTAGTTATAAACACAAACAATTTTAAGATTTTTCAACTTCAAAATTACTTGCAATTTTTCGCGTTTTCGACAGATTTCGTAAAAATTTGAACAATAAACGCTTATAAAAAAAAAAAATTATGACTAACGATTTTTGATTTTTTTTACTACAGTAAAATAAACTCGTGATGAACCTTGAATTAAATTTTAAAATTTTTTTGGTCATCCAAAATTTTTTAATCGACACTTAAAAAAAATATTCTCAGAAAAATCGAAGATTTGAGTGATCTATAAATAACTTAAAAAAAGCTAAAATGTTTTGTAAATTTGTCTGTTTATAGATAATACCAATATAAACATTAGGTGAAAATTTCAAGAATTTACACTGATTAGTTTTTGAATTACAACCATGTAAAAAAATCACACAATGCCCAATTTCCAAGGACAAAGTTAGAATATATTAATATTGCCCGGGCATTTTATACAGTGCCCAAATGTAATTGGGCACTGTAGATTAAGTATTGAATACATAAAAAATTAAATAAAAAATATATAAATATATATAATATATATAGATATCATACATCATATGAGTTCTACTGATAACATACTAATGCAATCAATATAAAATTCTAATTAAATTATTATTGAAAGTTATTTGTTTATAAAGATTATGCTACTCTTATGTTATGTTTTAGAAGAAAATAAAGTGCCCATTATATTATTTTGAAGAGTTGTTTTTATGATAGACTCCTAAAAAGTATTAAAACATAATATTTATTGTTCACTGGTGTCCTTTAGTATTAATAAGGTACTTTATAATTTGATAAAAAAAAAAAATTGTTGACTAAAATTACTACAAAATATAGTTAAAATTTTTAAATTTACAGTGGGTATATCAGATGTTGTTGAAATTTCAAATCTATTTGTGGTACATCTATTCTTATTGATTATACTTTTACAGTTTTCCTTTTTTTTATACATACAAATATGAATTTTTTCTGGCCCTTTTACTTAAATATACAGATAATACGTTCTTATTATAAATAATTTTTTTCAATAAAGATCTTTTTGGACAATTATTTTGTTTTAGGTGTCTTAAAATACGAGAATTTAAATTTGTATATGAAAAAATTAAACGATATTATGATAACTTTTAAAAATAAATTTATAAGGAATCTATTAACAGAAAATAAATATTGAAAATGACTTAAAAAAATAATGATAAAAAAATAGTAGTTAAAAGATTGTATTGTTAAATTTGTTCTTAGTTACCATACTTATAGAATAAGCTATCAATAAACTTTAAACTTAATTATTTAAAGTTTTAAATTAAATAAAAAACATAATGTAGAGTAAAATAAAATTATATTAGAGAGTATTATTCTTATTTATAAAGTTATTTTTAAATCAGTAATTTAATGAAAATCCTTGATATTGATGTTTAGGTTTTGAAGGGAATGACGAATATATTAATTTTATAATGATTTGTATATATGATACCATTTTAATCAACAAAATCACATATATTTTTAACTTCAATATTTTCACCTTTTCCATTAGAAAAATAAATCTAGATGGTGCTTTTTTTTTTGGATGGGGGAGGGGATCAATAGTTTAAATTCCTAATATTATTATTAACGATTTCTGAGACAGAGATAAAATAAGGAGTAAAATGGGAATTTTTAATCAAAACTATAGGTAGTTTATTTCAAAATCAATTTTTATATTTTAAATGATTAAAACATAATTAAAAAACAATTTTATTTCTTTATCATTTATACACAATATAATTTTCAAATTATTTTGAATGATATTGAGCATTTGTTATCAATAATTTTTTCATTTAGTTTTTAAATAAAAAAATAAATAATTAAAAATAAATTTATTCAATAAAAATGCTTAAAAATATAATACAAAGTTTTTAATAAGTTTAAATTACTTATACATTTTTAAAAATATTGAAGTTATCATTTTTTTTTTTTTCATATAATTATTTTAAAACTAAATGTTGACAAAATCAGATTGTTACACAAAGAATAACGATTTTAGTTATTTTGTTGTAATTCAAAAATGTTATTTGTGAGGTTTTGAAATTAGTAGGTACATACATATATTATTATATTTTATAGACAATGCAATTTCCAAAATATTAAATCAATTTTAATTTATTCCACTAAACTATTCACACCGTTAAATGATAGAATAGAATTGACAAAAAACACAATAAAGAAGTACATGACGAGTATGTGATAGCATATCATGAAAATCGATTCTGAGTGAAGAGCATTGGAGGAATATTATATTAAATATATCAGGGATCATCAATTAACATTTTTGGAGTAGGTACCTACCAAATTGAGAATTTTGAAAATTAATTTTTGGGGGCCATCAAAATAGCTAAACAAATATTTTTAACATATATTATAATGCAAAAATAAGTTTATTCGTATTTTATTTTTTTCTATTGTCTATGGCCCGGATAAAATTAGTTCCACGAGCCGCCATTATATGACCACTGATATATATTGTACATATAAAATATAGTATATTTAAGTATAACTTGATGTTATAATTTTTATATTATTAATAGTATTCTCTTATTAAGTAGAATTAATAGAATAAACAGAAAAATTAAAGTCAAATACATAATTATTGATATCTATACTTACCAGCGTATCGTAAAATATTGTAAATTGGTTCATGATATTATGAATAACTTTAAATTAGCCTAATTTTTTACTGTAATTTTGCATATAATAATTAAGTAGTACTTAAATTAACAATATTAAAATTCTTTTTTGATAAGTCATCAATTTTAAATATTAACACAAAATTATATATTGATTTTAATTTAATTAATCTTATTATTATTATTATTTTTTTTATAAATTTTACTTTTAACATTAGTTTGTTCTATTTAGATTGTTTAGAAACTGATTATGTTGAATGTTACAGCTACTTTATTTTTTATGATGAATAAGTTCTTATCTAATAATAATAATATATAAAACATATTGTATATTTTATTGATTCATTTCAAAGTAAAAATGAAATCTATTTTGTTATTAGCTTAATTTCACTTGATTAAATAAGATTAGTTTTCTAGTTAGTTTTTTTAAAAAAAATAAATAATTAAACAACTGTGAAACTTTATGTTTACCTACTAGAAGAAAGTTCAAATTTATCATCTGTTCAGTGGCCTTTAAAATACGGAACTTATAGAAAAAAAATGGAGGTTATCGTAAAATCAATACCTTTTTATAGTTTAATATAAATTTGAAATTTTAATCATTAAAAATTACTCTTATTCTACTTAATCTGACTAAATATAAATACATATTATATTGAATTGAACAGTTCAGTTGTTTATCCAAACTTATAAATGTATGTTATTATGTTTTATCATTATTTTTGAGTAAACATGCTAATACTGTACAAGGTAAATTTTAAACTAAATTTTAAACTAAATATTATTTTTTATTAATTAAAAAACTATAATATTAAATTTATGTTTGTCTATTTTTGCGTTTGAATTTTACATTTTTAGGAAATAGCGTAACGTAACGATTTATCTTCAAACGATTTTAAATATTTGTTATTATTCAAAAAGTATAAGTCGTAGATACTTGAAAATTTCATCAGTTATTAAGATTCGCGTTTTCTATACGTGATTTAAATTTC
>VUJU01005041.1:0-15500 GCA_009835225.1 Aphis craccivora
ATTAGATATCGTCCATATATTAATTTATTCAAAAGGAAAAAACTCTCTTACCCAACCCCGTTACATATCTTACGAAGTGATAAGTTAAAGATAAATATTAAAATAAACAACATTTTAAATACCATTTCATAACTATAACTTTATACTTTATTTTTAACTCATTACATTATTATTCATTTTAATATTGCGATACCGGAAAAATTGCTTTTGAACATATTTTACACTTTTTTTTTATCATTGTGACAAAAAACATATTATTTGTTAATTCTATAATAATATTAAAATAATATTTCAAGTTTCTTTTTTATTCTTCAGAAAGTAAATATTTACCATTGCATACACCAAAGGAATATTGATATTTTTAAACATATATTATTTATCTATATAGTAAATTGTTATTTTGAATGTTGAGTGCTATTTTTGAATATTGTAAAAAAAAAAAATTGTAAAAATGCATATTAAAGCATATATTGATATTCAGTGATTACTTTTGCATACTTTTAAGATTATTAAGAGAATATAATGAGAATATTTGAAGGTTTTTTTAGAGAATATTGGCATCATATTTAAGGTATTTTAAGAGAATATAATTCCGGTCTTTACTTATAAGTCATTAGTAATTAGTATTTAATCTCCATTATTTGCTCATCATCTTTCTGTAGGTTCTCTACTACGACTGACGACTGTACTACTGTAGATAGAATGGTTACACACAAAAAAAAAAAATAGGTAATAATCTAATAATAATAATGGTATAACGGCCTAGGTGGGTATAGCCGGTATAGGTAATCTAATTATCTGTTGTGATCATGTTAAATTGTTATCTGATGAAGACCGAATTTCATTGCAACGTGCTATACTTACAACCGCGGTACTTTCTATTACAACTAAATGGTGTATTTATGTTTTTCCGCCTATGCGTATAGACTTTAGGTACCTACTTCTAAATGCACCGCCTTTTTCACTTCGTCTCGATGTCTCTTAACGAGTTTAAAAATTTATAGAATACACATTATAAATTATAATAGGTACATGAACATAAAGTTTGTTATATTCACATAAAAAAAAAACAAACATTATATTAATATTAAATTATACTTTAACTTACCTTTTTTTTTTTTGTAATTATACCATAAATTACACCACAAATTAAAATATTTTTTTCAGAAATAATAAGTATGCGCCAATGAAATCATCTGTCGGATTGTCGATACATAAGTATTAAAGTCGACTAGACGACTAGTAGTAATTTTTTATTCGTTTGAGAATAAATAAATAAAATAAAATAAAAAAACATCTCAAACCCATCAAAACCGCATCTGTATAAATGCGTAAAAAATGAAAAATCAATACAGACAACCTAGTTGATGTGTACACAAATAAGTATTGATTGAGTTTAAGGTTCAATAAAACTCAATAATGTTAGTTAAACAGAATATGAATCAAGTACCAAAAATATAAATATGAAAACATATGAATCACGCCGCCGGTCTTCCACACGCTCCCGGAGCGTCGCTCCGGTGGCGGTGGAGGCGACTGCGGAGTCTTCGTCTGCGCCCTCCGACTCGGCGTCTTCGGATAGGCGTCAACTCGTTTTACGAAAGCGATTCACGGCCACGGAAGCGACTCCGGCCACGGCCGGGTCGGGCGCGCTGTACTCGACGACGAAAGTCTGAGTAAACTTGCACTCCGTCGTCGCCACGACCTGCAGCAGCTGACCGGACGGACACCGGACCGTCACTATATCGACTGGACGACAAACGATCGGCACTCACCGTCGTAGTCGTCTCCGTGATTTCCGGTCTCCGGTGCCGTCACGTCGTCAGTTTTCGAATTTCTGTCAGTCCCGTGGCCGCGTGCCTCGCACCGTCGACGTCCAGACTACACGCACCGCGTCCTCGGTGTAATGACGCCAGACGTTTTGGGGCGGGTTGTACCAATCGGTAAAATATCCGCCGACCAGCTGGTGGCCGACCGCGTCGTCAAGTCCACCGTCCACGACCAACGTTTCCCGGGACCATCGCTGCCGCTAGAATTCTCCTTCCCGACGGTCCAATGCTCGCGCTGTTCTTCTATATAGCGGCTGCTCGATGGTCTCGACTTGGACGATATCTCCGCCGTCTCGGCGGCAATCTTTCGTCCACCATGACCCGCGAAAAACCGTTTGTCGGACGACAGAGTTTCCCATTTTCGAATAGATTCGTTATAAATTTGAATAAGCTGAGTATATTGAATTCCTTCTTCCAATCATGCTTCCATAGTTCCATCTTATAAACAAAATCCAAAAAAACCACTTAAAGCAATTCAAAAATTAAAGCCAAAATTAGTTATAAATTTAATTCTTGAACATGTGATTTGTTAATCCTTGTTAAATATTATGTTGTCTAATTTTTAATTTTTTATGTATTGTGTATCCATGGAAACATTAATATTGTAACTAAGTACGCTATGCATATTTTTAAATATTACATGCATTTGGAATGTAATATTAAAAAAAGAATTAAGTTGTATTATGCATTTGTGCGTACACTAAATACTGAAGTTAAAAAAAAAGTGATGATCCAGTAATCAATAATCTAGTTTAATATTCTGCAAATAGAAAATATGCATAAGTTTTGAATTTAGCACTGCTACACATTGCAATGATTAGGACAAAATGTTTGTCCCACTAGTAATACAATTTATTTTTGCGTTTTTATCCCACTACCAAGGTACAAAAGCGCAAATTAATTTTGCGCTTTTGGGTTGTCGAAAAAATTTGCGCTTTCAGTTTTTTACCGGTTAAAACCGCATTTATTTAATAGATTAAAACCACACAATTTTAATTTCGACCCAAAAAGGTCGATAGACAAAAATCGTACACTTTATAATATATATGTTTTTAATTTAGAATTTATTCAAACAAAACAAATGAATATACGAGTATTAAAATTTAAAAAATAAATGTACTTTAAATCCCCTCTAGATTGTCTATACTTAACATTGTCAAATAATAAACACTTGCTCCTTTACTTTTTAATATTAAGACTTATTCTAAAATACTAATAAGTCTATACATTATACACAATATTATTAATACTAAATTGTTTTTTTAATATAAGTAGAAGTAGATTTGGCGGAAATGAAAATCGAACCTTTTTCGTTTTGTCAGAAACAAAAATCACTTTTTTGGCGAAAATGATATCTACGATGACCACCCGAAATTACTTATTACATATTCTTGATATCCGAAGATCGAGGCTTTGTCATTGATATTTCTGGTACTTAATTAAATTTAAATGCAACATAACATAAGTACATAACACATAATATGAAGAAATGCTCGTGAGTCTAACTGCTTATTTTTTTGTTACGAGATAGCGCTGTCGTATTCGATTTTTCTTTTCTTAAAGAATAATTGCAGAATTGATCAATGCGGCTATTGTAAGATTAAATTACGCCAGTACGGCAATTACTAAAGTCGATATATTATATATACATTTTAGTCTTTAGAGAATCTACATCCATCTTCATCAGTGGGTTTAAATTATTAACGATTCTAACACAAACATAACTCAACGTATTTTATGCTTTATTATTTTTTCTTGTAAAGTAGTCAAAAATGTTTTATTTGAGGGTTAGAACATTTATTATTAGCTACCTACCTTAACATTTTTTTTCATAACACTGTCATTCAACTTTTGGTCAAACTGTTGAAAAGTTTTTGTTTAATCCTTATTAGTTATTATATATACAGTAAAAAATGTACAACATATGTAACATGTACGAGTACATAGGATATTGGAAAGTAATATACCTAAGTATTATTATTTTATAGTTTGTACTTGAAAAGTTGAAAAAAATTATTTAAATAGGTTACTTACCTAACGAATAGTTTAATAGTTGCCTCAAACAAAGACAACTCAACAGTCCTCAAATTGTATGAACTTTTAATTTCATAATAATACTTGCACATTTTCATAATCTTGGTGAATTTTGTCAACAATTGAACTTCACAATGTTCACTTATGTATTTTTGATAATTTTAAATTACTATAAAAATTATAATAAGAGGAACCTTGAATTCATTTTTTCAATCTTTCTGTCCAATTAGATCCAAATAATCCAATATAAATTATTTCTTATTACAATTTAAAAGTCAAAAATTTAATTTCCGATACCGGTTAAAACTTTGAAAGTTTGATAATGACCTTTTTGTCCAGCGGACAATAATTGTTTTTTTCGTTTACTATAGCGGTCATCCACCATATCATACTTTTTAAATTCTTGAGATTTATTTGTGCTACCTATGATTTGTGGCAATACGATATAAGAACTTCTTTTTTGCCAAACGAGAACCAAGTATACCAACATAATAACATAAACTAATTTTAATAACACCTTTTTTTTTATCAACTATGTACCAACATTTTGGGGTACCAAAATTTAGATCCTCGGTTATGGTTACAGTCAAAGGCGGGCAAGTTAATGAAAATAATTAACTGAGGCTAGTTAAACTAATTCAATTAAATTGCTTTCATTTACAGTTTAGAACTTAACAAAAAAAAAATTAACTAGATAAGTTAAAAGTTAAGATAGAAAATAAAATTAACTTATCTCAGTTAAAAAAAAAGTTAATTTTTTTCAAATCATAACATTCATAAGTCATAAATTTCACTATTATTTTGATCTGTACAAACATTTACCAAGACGCTTGGCACTGTGTAAACATACAATTTAAAATTATTATTATAGTATACACTATATCATATTGTTACTAGAAACTTATATAGGCTACATCTATACAAAAAAATTAAATTTTATTTAACTATACTGTACAATAATGATAATTAACTATAAAAAGCTAAGTTAGAATAATATAAATTTTAACTGAATTAGTTAATAAGCTTAAAATTAAAATAAATAACTTGCAGTTAAGTTATAAAAAAATTAACTTTTTAACAAGTTAATGTCTCACCATTGGTTATAACTTATTTACTTATAGACCGATAAGAATTCAATAAAATAAAAATGCATAAAATTTCAAATATAATACAACCTGTAGATTAAAGGGGTTTTATAATTTCGTATCAAAGTTTACCAAAACGCCAACGAAGGTTGAACACATTAAAAAAAATGTCTATGGGATCGCCGAGCGCCGCCGTCTTTTTCAAATCCAGCACCGTGCGCTGTGTCGCAACAATTGAAACCAAGTATAGACACAAATTGCACACAAATACAATAAAACATACTCTTATATAGTTATATTATATTTTTACCACTTAAAACCGATGAGTATCTAAACATAAACGGTTTAAACCGAATCACAGCAGTATATCGCCTACGATGCGTGGACATGTTATTATTTAGGGAGAATTGAGCAATGAGCAACTGGGGCTAAGGGTCGCGCCCCCCCCCACCGGCCCACCTCACAAGAATTTCTAAAAAATTGTTTATTGTTAAAAAAAAAATAGGTATTTTATCTTTGAGTTTTGACTATCATAGACATTAGACACATACGACGTACGAGTGGTTGGGAGTATATAGAGTATAAATGTTATGCACATATTATCAATTATACTATTAAGTTTATAAATATAGGTACTCTAATGATATACAATTTAGTATTTACTATAGGTATATAGTATGAATGATATTATGATGTTATTATAAATATTAACCCAACCGAGTCTCTGGAGCCGACCCGGCCCTGATGATATATTTATTATGATATAGGTACCTATACTATTGGGATAAAATTAAGAATTAATGTATACATTCAACTTCAATGTTTGAAGATTTAGGTGTACACATTCAGTTGAAAGTTTTCGATCATTGTTAAAACTCTGAGTGCCAAAAATTTGTCAACCTTACCGATCGGACCTAAGAAATACGCCCTATAATTATAGACTAAACTAGTGAACGGAAATGATGACGTAACATAAACAATTCACTGTTTATCAATAATTATTATGTGGTGTTGCTGCCATTGTACATCGTGTGCGTAGTGCTTGAATCGGCAAGAAATCTCGACAGCGGTCTGCTGAACCCACACCGCGCCCCAAACGGGGGCCCTGCAGGGGGGGATCGCGCCCGCCCGACAGCGCGCGCTCCACCGTCCGACTGTCCGAGTAGGTATTGATTTAAAATTAGCCCGCCGGAGCAGTAAGTTGTCTCGAAAGATGTGCCGTCACCGTCGCTGCCGAACGGGATCGGCGGCGTTCGCACTCGGCAACGGTCGTCCGGCGCGCGCGCTGTCCGCAGTCGGCGGCCGTCCCTCGCACGCGCGCGCGCTCTCTCTTTCGACGGTCGTCCGCCGCCTCTTCGCCGCGCCGATCCCTTTGCCACACCGACTTTCAGTCAGCTCCGGCGAGGAGAATAAATATTATTGTCATCGCAACCGTCACCGTTCCCCGTCAGTCGTCACGGACATAGTATAACACGCACATTGCATAGACGGCGGCCGTCGTCCCGCCAGTACACTGTACGATCGCAACGCGGAACCAGAAACGCTCCATCCCTCCCGCTTGCCCGCCTGCCTGCCCGGCCGCCCGCCCGCCCAGGACCGACCGACAGTCAGCCAGCCACACGATCGTCCCCCGCCCGACGCGTTTGTCCGTCGTGTCCTTAATGAACGCAGTCACCATACACGGGCGTCATAGATGTTAATTGTCCTGTTAAAACCGATAGGGATACTATGTTCCTACATATTTAAAGCCATGGGACAAAGGTACGTACCTAACGCGTCAAAAGACGATAGTAATGTAATAATATTATATTATACTGTGTATCGTCAGATGCGTCCCACATGCCCATCAAAAAAAACACTTTCCTATAACATTATTCGTATATATACTATAAAATATATAGTAGACAGTGTAGACTGGCCAATTGATGATGCTCACTCGTTTTTCTTTTGATACATCCGCAGCCTGGTCATCGGTTCGGAGCGGTCAGCCAGACGGAAGAAACAAAAAGCCGATGGCAATGTGCCCGTCGACACGCCGACCGTTTCGCTCACGGCGGCTTCCATGACCGATTTAGACAATATTACTCAGCACCAGATAGTCTACAAAAAAGTAAACTATTTTCTATTTTCTCCATTGGAGTAATTGGCACTCAAACCTCATATTTTCAGATGGAACAACTGATGGACAGGATGCAGGATGAAAACACAGGCATTCCTGTGCGTACCGTCAATAAGTTCAGGGCTAAAGTACCTTCTGTCTTTACCGGTAACTTTCTTACACTTTCTTGTTATTTTACTGTTTAGTTTAGACAATAATAATAATATGATATGGTTCATTTTTAGGTACCGATTTGATATTGTGGATAATGAAGAATGTGGATGTTGATGATCAAGGTAAAGATTTAATCGGTTGTATGATAGGCAATAAAGTATTACTAATATTAATATATTAAATCCATGTATTTTATTTTAGTTGAAGCATTATACTTTGCAAATCTTTTGTCAACTCATGGTTACTTGTTCCCAATTGATGATCATTTTCTGAATGTGAAGAATGATGGATCTTATTATCGTTTTCAAGTAAGTAATCTGTAATATTTAATTAATTGAATAATAATCTTACAGCTCTTGATAATGAATATAATATTATTTTAGTTTAGTGAATCACAGTTTTAAAATAAATTACCTAGTTAATGTTTAAGATAAATGACATTACTTATTATAAAACATATTATTAGCAGTATTTTATCAATATAGTATTATTAGATATGAAATGTGTATCATTTTCAATTTTGAATATTTTTATATTGTGTATTGTTTTTTTTATACTAGGTATGCATAAATAATTTTATAAAGATAATACCATAATACTAATAGATAAAAGTATTTACAATTTACTGATCTTGTATACTAACAAACTAATAATTTTAAAACAAAAATATAATATAATGTGCAGTAACATACAAGAATATTTGGGATACTGTGAGAATTGTGTGTGTCAATTACTACTAAAAGAATACTACTGGATAGACTTGTATTTTTGGACTTTTATAGGGATATAGAGAAAAAAATTGTCAATTCTCTATAATATATAGTAAAAAAACATAACATCAAAACCTATTTACAACTGATCATACATTTTGTTAACCGCGTGGTCAAAAGGGGTTATGTATAACATTTATTTGATTTTAATACTTTAAAGTTTAAATTATAATTCTTATAATTTAGCATTATATTAAATGCATTTAATATTATAATATATATATATATTATGCATATAATAAATACTATATAATATTATGTGTTTTACTTAAAGGATTTTACGAGTATTGAAATTTTTTGTTAATACTATTCAGTAAAACCTAAACATATTTAAAACACAATTTTTTAAATTAAAGTATAAATAAGTATATTATTAAAAATTATTAACTAATTAACATTGTTTAAAGTAAATTTAAACTGATAGATGAAAATTATATCACAATACAATATAATTATATACCACATTTAATATGATATCTTTGTAAACAACAAAAATCAAGTAGGTATTTACTTATTCCATATTGATCATAATAATATTTCAGTTATATATAGATTAACACAATTATTTAAGTCAATTTAACCTTTTAAGATCAAAAATATAATATTGGAGTTATATAATATGTCTGCTTAAATCAAATATACCTTAAATTGTATTAAAATTAGTGAAATACCAAATATAATACATTGAAGAGTGTAAATGTTTGACTTATCTGTTGTTACCAAAAAGAAGATCTTATTTATTAGAATTACTTGTTATTTATCTAAAAATGTCAAAATTTGACTTTTTACTACTGTGTACCTAGTAGCTTACCTACAATAAATCATTTATTTATTACATTAGATATATGTATGTATTTTGATACAAAGTTTAGATACATTTAAATTACATGCAATATATGATTAGGAGGTAGTTAATATTGATATTTAATTAAGGCATTTAATATCATGCAACTATGTAATCTTTATTATTTTTGATTTATAAAAATACTTTCACAAATTATTTCAGACTCCTTATTACTGGCCATCAAATATATTTGACCCTGAAAATACTGATTATGGTAAGATATAAATATGTTTTTTTGTATAATTTTCTAACATTAGAAATGGCACCTTTTAATTTTATTACATCTACTTCCTGTTCTTCTTCTTCTTATTATTATTATTTAAATAATGGATTTTTATTTCTATTCTCTTAAACTTCTATTCATGTTAAGATTTCATCCGATCCTTGTAATTATTTTGTTAAAGGTTTGGTACTGGCATCGGTTTTATATAGCTTTGAAGGAATCAGTTGTTTCTCTAAGTCTGATCCCAATTGCTAATAAACTATATTGTTTTAAAATTTAGAATATTAAAGTATTTAAAATAATAAGCATTTTTATTTATTTTTAGCTGTATACCTGTGCAAAAGGACAATGCAAAACAAAACACGTTTAGAATTGGCTGATTATGAAGCTGAAAACTTGGCAAAACTTCAAAAAGTTTTATCTCGAAAATGGGAATTTGTATTTTTACAAGCAGAGGCCCAAAGTAAAGTAGATAAAAAACGAGATCGCATGGAAAGAAAAATATTAGATAGTCAAGAACGTGCATTTTGGGATGTACATAGACCAATGGTAATAAATGGCATTACTTTTAATTAAAATAACATAATATTTGAATTTATTTACAGCCTGGTACTATAATAACAACAGAAATTGACTATAGGAAATTAAAGAGATATAAAGAATTATCTACTTTGGCAAATGGAGACATTAACAGCTTACTATCTATACAGCTCCCAGTAAAAACTAACATTGGTAAACCTACTATTGAATCTATAAAAAAAGACATAACTGCAATGCGGCTAAAGCTTGATCGCCGTAATATAAAACTATCAAAAATTGCAGACACGTTAGTATTAATTCAATTCATATAATAATATAATATAATATAACACTGAATTTTACAGTGTACTTACAATCTATATTTTTCTTCTAGATACATTACCTATTTTGAACAGTATGCAGAATATGATCCATTTTTTACACCTCCAGAATTTAGCAACCCTTGGTTATTGGATAATGTTGAAGTATGGGATTGTGACAAACATTCGTGCGTAATTTTATTTATTAATAAGTTTATTAGAAACAATTAACATTTTAAAAATAGTTCTTTGTTTTCATATAGGAAAGAAGTTACAGTGCGTAGAATAAAACGATGGGCTTTTAGTTTAAAAGAACTTCTAGCTGATCCTGCTGGAAAGGAACATTTTACAAAATTCCTGGAAAAAGAATTTAGTTGTGAAAATTTAAAGTAAGAATACTAAAGAACATGTCATATATGTTTGAAAATGTAGTGTAGAATCGTTCTTATGAATATTTTTTTCCTAAAAGATTTTGGGAAGCAGTACAGAATCTTAAGAAATTGCCACAAAGTGATGTGCCTAAAGCTGCCGAAGAAATCTGGACAGAATATTTAAGTGGTGATTCATTAAACATTGACTCGCAGTCAAGAGAACTAAGCCGAAAGAACATGTTCGCCCCTGATAGATGGGCATTTGATATTGCTGCCGTATGTAATCGCACATTTTCATTATGTAAGATTAAGAATGGAGTTCACAACATGATTAACAGAACATAGACCATCCAATTTAGTTAGAAACTAGTTAGTGTAGAAGTTTAAAAGTTTATATTATAAGTTAATTGTTATTAACTAGGTTCATGTTTACCATTTAATGAAGAGTGATAGCTACCAGAGGTATATAAGATCAGAAATGTATAAAGAATATTTAAATACTTCAAAAAAAAAGGTAACCATTTTTAATTTACTTATTTTTTAATTTTTATTTTATTTTATGTTCTTATAAGAATTTAATTTGATTTGAGTTTTTCTTTATTCTAGACTTCCATGAAAGGCATTAGGTCTATAGTATCATTTTCTGGAAAAAGAGATATTTGCCCATCGTGATGGTATGCATACTTAGATTATTCAAAGTACCTATTCAATACAGTTCAAAAATTTGAAACATTATTTACTTTTTTTATTTATAAATTATAAGCAATTAAATTTAATTTTTATAATATAGGTGGTTAAATTATTATTTTTTATACGTGTATCATTTATAGGTATTTACAATTTTTTGGTTTTATAATTACAAATTATTATAAATAATTATTGTTGTGAAAATGTTAACTATTTAATTATAATTGTGTGTTTGAGGCAATTTATGTTCCTATAAAATATTGGTGACATTTTTTTATATATATATTTTTGTTGTACAACTGTTACAAATTGTAATAAATATTATATATTTATTGTTTTTAATTGTATAAATATTTGTTTAAATTTTCTTTTATTATGAAATGTGTAGGTACTTATGATATTGTTGTTGTTTAGTTAAATTTAAATTATTAATGTGTTGAATTGTATAAATTTTAGATCTACTTATACCTCGGTGATTAAGCAGAAGTCCATTAAAAGTTAAACATGTTTTTATTAAGCATTACGTTTAATTTGTTGAAAATAATAATAATGTTCATGTTATTTTTTTTTACTGTACTTAAGTGTATTATGATAACCACAGTGGCCAATAACACAAAATAATAGTTCAAAAATTATTGAATTATATTATATTATATACACTAAATAAAATGGTCACCTATCGGCTATCTAGTAAAATGGGTACATCATAAACAGTGCAGGATAAACTGCCAGTACAAACGGTGCAATTCACTGGGATCTTCAATATTATGGATATCAAATCAAAGTATCATAAAGTACATAAACATAACATAATACCTAATCCAGGTGACTAGATATGGTATAGAACTATAATATATGAATTATTTGGATAGTTAAATATTTATTTTATATTTTATATATTGTAATTAATAATAAATTTGTTTTTAATTAAAAATGTAAGTACATAAATGGCATTTTTTTTGTAAGAACCCCTAAAATTTTCATTTATAATGGCACCACTCAAACTAAGATCCATTACTTATCATAAATTGAAAGAAACTAACAAAACAAGGCAAATTTTTGGTTGCTTTTGAGAATGATAATCAGAAATATCAAATAACCAATTCTAAAAGGTATTCTTAAAAATAAGATAAACTAAAGATTACAATAATGTTTGAAAGGGGAAAAAATTAAAAAGCAAAAGTAAAAATACGGTTATATAAGCTGTAATTATATAGAATCATTTGAATATATCAGATTTAATGATTTTACAGAGGAATTTGAAGAAACAAGTAACTACTTACTAATCAAGTTCAGATGAAAAATTTGTAAAACAAGCAAATTGATTAGCTAGATTATTTTTATGCTTTGGTTCAAATGAACACTTATGGACATTTAGTAACTTTGTTGCTACATCACCCATGATTTCACCTGAAAATGAGCAAGAAATCATTGAATTAATTGTTGTTAATAACACATTAAGTCATAAACTCATAAATCATAAAAATAGAAATTCTAAGATTCTAACCTGTACACAATATAACATGTTGTTTTGTAAGAGATTTTGTAGTTTGCAGTGATTTTGTTAAACATTCTTCAGACAAAAATGGAGGGTCAACAACAACTAAATCAAAACTGTTCAATAACTCTTCATCAAATTTCATTGGTTCATTGTAATCATAAAAAACATAATCTGAACCATAAACACTGAACCTTTTGTCAAATTCAAATAGTTTAACTAAAAATCAAAGAATTCAAATACAGTATTGTACATAATATACTATAATTTTTGATCATACTTAACATTGTGGGTGTCTTTTTCTTAAAGGTTTTATACAACGTAGGGCATGATATCAACGCTACACTACCATTTGATCCAACTGTTTTATGAACACAATCAACAATTCGCTCACATGTTTCATCATCATACCAAAATTGGCTTAATTGCTGAAACAAACCACTAAATTTATATTACAAAAAAATTAATTGAAATACATAGTAAATGAATATTGCAAACTTACCCAATCTTCGTCAAATTTCACATCGGTTGCATCTTTTTTATCATCACAATGTGACAATAGTTTTTCGTTTTGTTCTTCATAAAATTCTTTTAAAGCTCTCTGCGCTTCAGCTGAGAGTTGTAATACATCTAAGTCATCGTCAGAACTTGACATATTTAATGAAAGAAAATATATAGAATATAAACTGTTAAAATAAAATAAACAATTTTTGAAAATAACAATAGTTAAGAGTTGTACAAGACGAGTATGAAGTTATCAATTTATTATTCATCCAACCAGTGATAAGAATATGCATAATGGATTGCCTAATATATATTATACGAGGCTCAACATGTTGCCCTAACCATGGATATGATAATGGATCGCGCATTCCATCCATAGATATATGAATTATAGTTATTAATGTTAATATGTTCATGGCCCTAACTATTTTATTTTTATGGTTATTTTATTTGGCCTTTCTGGACCAGTGGCGTACATGGGCCAACCTGGACCAAAAAAAAAAAAGTGATATTATTGATGAATTGTAGCATATTTGTAGTTTCATTGTTATGCTCTGAACTTAAGTCTTAAGACTTAAAGTATACAACTGTACAAATATTAATATAATATTTAAATAATTATATTGATATAGATAAGTGTTTAAAAAGTTTTGTGCTGCTTTTTATATTCCTAAATACTAATTTATTGTAATGTAAAAGTAAACTGTAAATTGTTAAAAAAAAACTTGTATAATATAGGTAATATCTATTTATAGCAATTATTAATTATTCGTGTATACAGTCACTGCACGCGTCATAATAATATACAGTAATTTTATTATTTTACCTATTAATATTTATATGTATTTGATTGTTAGAAAAATGGGTAGGTTTTGAAGGGAAGGTTTTTGTGTTAGTTATTTTTTTTAATCCCCCCCCCCTCAGAGCAAGTTTGAATGTACGCCACTGTTCTGGACCATCTTATTTCTCATCCATCTCCCATTCTTCTCTATCTGCTGAATTTACATTCAAATATTAGATCAACCATCATGTAACTTCTCATCTTTTTTTTTCTAATATTCACATCTTATTTTGGGACGTCCCAGAATTTCCAAAGGAATATATAAAATAAATTTCTAAGGGAAGAAGACCGAGACTCGAGAGTGCACAACAGTATAAACTATAAGGTTAGGCAACATATAACATATATACCTATATACATATATATATAGAGGTAATAATATAGCATTTCACGTTTTCCGTGATCGATTTTTTCATGTCACCTGAAATTTTTATATTTATATATAATTAAAATATAATATAATATGTAATACCTGAATCGGGTATACCTACCTACGTGGCTACGTGTTGTGCAGTGGTTAAAGTGAGAAAAATTTTGAGGGGGGGCTAACGTTACCAAAAACTAAAGAGCGTTCCCGAGTTCTTCATCCAAAATCTATATCTAACCAAACTTTTTTAAGAAACCTACTAGGTATGAACCTATATAATTTGATTTTTTTATACACCATTGTTCATAAAAAGTTTATGTTAATATAGTATGTAATATCAAATTGTCTTCTATGAAAAATGATTTTAAATATATAATGCCTGCTAAGTTATAAATAAATTGAAAATCATTGCCCAAAATTTAAAAAAAAAAAATACATTTACATTTTAGTTTTAAACATTTAATTAAAAAAACAATTTATTATAAATAATATCACTCATTTCAGATATATTTAGCCATGATATCACTATTCATATTCTTTCAGTTTAATAGTTTATTTAAACCATAACTATTATATCACATGGAATCGCACACTATTATGGATAACACACTACACAATAATTTATTATTCAAAAATCGCTTATCGCACTAAACTTAACCGAACTTTACTATCTTCAGAACGTGGAGATTATTCCAGCGAAATAAAATACGTTTAAATTTGATGTCTAATCAATGTGTGTGGCTGTATAAATAATTTAATAAATTATTAAAATTAACATGCAAAATATTATTAAATTCACAATAAATTTATTTTTTAAGCGTCCCTCCAGACTTTGGAGACTTAAATTAAAGGGGACGCATAATCTTACCGTAAATAAAAAGGGGTACTCCGTCTCCCTCACTTTAACCACTGGACTGTTGTGTCGAATATCGGTCGCCGGCGCTATCCCTCCGTTCTTTCAAAAAGATAATATTACACATACAGTTTTTACAACAATAGAATATTTATCGAGCGATAATTAATTAATGGAAAAACCAACGCACATTGCACACATCATGCCCCCAGAATCTTAAGTGTGTGTGCCGTGTGGATTATTATTTTAAAATATTTTTCATAAAAAAAAGGATGTGGTAGTGGATAACCGGAAAAGGTCGAATTAGTTATTTTTTTATGAAATCCGGTATTATTAAAAAAAATAGTCTCTTTATTCTCATCTTCAATGTTCAGTTTATTTATATAACATATTAACATCACAGGATATATTTTATAACCACGATTTAAGATATACTATATATATATTTAAGGTATATATTCTTAAATCGTGGTTATAACTAGG